>NMUG010006432.1:0-12594 GCA_002855965.1 Monotropa hypopitys | reverse complement strand
TTTAACTTATGCTTAGGGACCCTTTGGTAATGTTTATGTTTATTATTTTTCATTTATGTTTTCATTTTTTAAAAAAATAGTAGTAAAAACATATTTGATAATTTATTTTTGTTTTTTGTTTTTATAAACAATTTTAAAATTTCAAGAAATTATACAAACACAAAAAAGTTGTTTATGTTTTTGTTTATGTTTTTGTTTATGTTTTTATTGCTTCATCACTTTCTTTCATACACTAGCATGCACGCATACGCACATACATACACACACATATAAATACTAAGACACATACCAAGATACACATCAGTACACATCAACGTATACACACACACACACAAAATACACACACTCATAGACATACACACATATAAATACACACACATACATACATCAGCAAGACACACATTAGCACACATACACGCACATCAACACATACACACACACCAAGACACACACACACACACATATACATACATACACACCAAGACACACATCAATACATATACATACACATCCACATACATACATACACACACACACACCAGGACACACATAAGCACGCACACATACATATCAACACATATATACATATACACATCAACACAAATGCACACACTGTCACGACCCGTCCCGGAAATCAACCATAAAAAGGTTATCTGGCTACAGGATGGTGACTAAACAACACTCATAAGATTTACATCCATAAGAATAGCCCAAAAGGGCACCCTAACTCTAGTACACAGCGAAAGACTTGAAAATAAAATATCTTAATATAAAGATCCTCAAGTAATAAGTCGAAAGACCTAAGACCAGTGATAGGTATGGTAACATACCTATTTACACTTCTTAACTACACAAATTGTTAGTCCTAAAGCTATTATTTAATAATTTTTGTGGTGTTTTGGAGTTTGATTGGTTTTTCAGGAAGTAAGTCGAAAATGTATTAAGAATGATCAATTGGAGCGTCCGAATGCGATACGTGGAGGAATGGATTTGGATCTTGCGAATCATGTCACTTTGCGCTGCCCAAATAAAATTCAATTTAGGATTATTGAATCTCTTGAGTGGAAGTATGTTGCCAAAAATTAATTTTTGGAGTAACTTTGAAACAAGCATTGGCAAGGAATTTGTACACAGCAAATGCATATGCAGATACAGACAATAGCTGAACCGGTTGCACCATTTTGGTGTGTAAACGGTACCACCCCCATCTCCCTCAGCCTGCAATTTCCTTTACCTCCTGCGAAAAACCCTCAGCCGCTCAACTTCGCCGCGCAACCTTCCTCCACCTATAACCACAGCACACCTGAGTCCACCTCCCTACAGCGCGCAACCACCGCCGGTCTTCACCATCCGCGTCACTGCGCAACCTACCCAAATCCTTCTCCCTCGCACAGTCAGTAAACAACCTTCCTCCCGTGGCCGCTCAACCTCAACTACCAGCGATCTCCCTCAACCTCTCTCCCTCGCGCAACAGATCCATTGAAGCATACATGGCTGTCGTAGCCCTCCCATGGCCGCGCAACACTCAACTGTCGTGCCTTCCATGGCCGCGCAACCCTACAGCCGCGCAACCCTCAACCGACGTGCAACCCTCAACCGCTCACTCATTTCCTCCTTTCAGCCGCGCAATCGTCTTCCCCAATCGCTACCTTCGCCACGCAAACCCTTCTCATACCTCATCGCCATAACCTTGTAGATCTGGGTGCTGCGAATTTGGGAGAAGTCACCATGGAATGATCCACGAAGGAGATGAAGAAGCATGAGATGAAGAAGCATATCACCATGTCCACCAGACCACTTACAGATACAACAAGGTTTGCAACTGGTTGCGCATCGGTTACCTGCATGCGAGCTCAGGCCAGATTTTGTTTAATGATTTAGCAAAGATGTGTATTGAGTCTAAATGACTCTTTAACACTTCATTAAGGGTAGCTATGGTAATTTAAGTGTATTTGTGTATAAATAGTTCCCTATTGCAGGAGATGAGGGGGAATCCATATTCTTGATTTTCTAGATTATTCTTAATTGTAATTAGAGTAGGGTTTTCTCTCTGCTCTTCCTCTATCTCTTCTCTCTATCTTTGAGGGCTGCAAGTCTCTTGGGAGGCAGCCACCATTGGATCCCTAGAAAAGATTGACGGAGTAGAGATGGCAAGGGGGAGTACGTGACAACACCCCTTCATTTTCTTCTTCTTCTTCCTTCTTCTCCTCCATGGCTTACGCTTCCATGGCCGGCTAATCTCCATTCTTGAGGAATCGACAAATCTTGGACTCCACATGTATTGTATGGTATTTTTGGACTCTTATTTGATTCATTGAATACAAGCTACCAGATTGATGTTTTAGATTCAATTCTTTCTACCTTACTAGCGTTTATTGATTGTACTCTATTGTTTGCATCTTGGATGGGTAAGATGGACTATAAATCCTAGACGGGCCATGCCCTTAAACGATCCGTGCCATTGAGACGGGTCGTACTATTGAGACGGGCCGTACTGGCGTGATAGTCCATGCTATTTGATGATTCGTCATCTTTTGTGTTGTTGAATATTCATTAGTCGTTCTTCGGATAGGTAAGATGGACTATACATCCTAGACGGGTCGTACTATTGAGACGGGTCGTACTGGCATGATAGTCCATGCTATTCGACGATTAACGATCATCTATGTGATCACATCCCGTATGAGTGACACATATCGTGGATTGCCCGAATCGAATAATGAACCTAATTATTAGCACTACCCTACGGTGAGTCTAGAGGAGTCGAGTCCTTAAGTAAGTTATCTTGTAGTCCAAACCATTTTAGTTGAAGTTCTTATTTTTATTCGTTCAAAAATCTCAATTCCACAAAACCAAATCAATCCTTTCTTTTCAAAATTAATTTAAGAAGCTTTCCAAAATTGTTGCGACTCAGTCCAACTTTCCTCGTGGATCGACCATTGACTTACCGCTACTACGTAGTTTTAATTCTTGGTTATAAATATTATCTTTGACGCACTCGCGACAAGCGTATCAACCAACACAAAGGTCTACAATGAAAAACAACTCTCATAACTACTGACACGAGAAGGACAAGGGGAAACAATCCCAATTAGAACAAAATCCTCTAAACCTCTCACCATATAGCATGCACCTGGCTTGTAGTGAACTCGCTAAGCGTCCAAACCGAGATATAGATTGCAAAAAATAGAAAATATCAAACGATATCCAGGAGTGTCAGATAACAACAGTCAATATATGCAAATCAACATATGAATCTACTAATGTAAGATAAGAAGAAATGAAGGGGTGTGTCTTGCCCCTAATCTAGTCCAATAACCACTACTGAAACACTATACATGACATGGTATGTTGTGGCAATGCAATCTCGAATCAATTAAATCCTTTCTTTTATTCTTCAATTTAGGGGACATGCCCCTTTTCATTCACTGATGATTTATTACCCATTTTCTAGGTGCTTTCTACTGTTAAGGACAAATTAATCAAGTCCTTGACCACATTACGAGAATTCTGGGCTCACAAGAGAACCTGCATATGGCATATAAATCACATTAAGGGCATTCTAGATTCACAAGAGAACCTATCTGTGATATAAATTAAAATATCTCATTTTATTCTCATTGCCCACTTTTGGCCTCACAACCTATCAAAGATATGTCGGGGTCATTCTACTTTACATTGTTTACCATTTTATGCATGATTTCTCATCACATATTCCATATTCATATATTTATCCGCATGATCACATATATGCTTCACTAACGTCCCTAACATGGATATCATTTCATGCATAACATGCAACCAAATAAATGTGCTTGATATAAGTCCAAATGTAAAACACTAGCAACGTACAAACATGTTATCAAACATTGTACAATAAATGCTCAATTAATCAAAATAAGACAGACTTGCATGGATGTCCAACAAATAGAACAAGTAGGCAAGAAAGCACGTAGTCACAAATAAAGTACGTAATAAACCGCATTGTCATACACGTAATCATATGAGTTAATGAACATGTATTGAAAGATGTCTACACACTCACTGAATGCGTGAGCAGCACCAATGAGATTACTTTGTAGCCATAGAAGGTCCCGACTCCTCACCTAATTTGATATCACTAAATTAAAACAACATCCAATATGGTTTTTTTCAACTAACTGCACCAATTTTCGAACAACTTCAACGAGTTACCCAAAAATTTGGACAAAGGGCCCCCGTACCGGTACACCTACTCACTCGTATCGGTACACTAATAATGGTTGCCAACAGAATGCCCGTGTACTGGTACGCACTCCAAGATGTACCGGTACAAGCTTAAACTGGTAGGTTTTAATGGCGATTTCTCTCGAACACAAATTCTCCAAAACCTCTCAAAACTCGATTTGATGCTTACAAACCCAAAAAAATCACATACCAAAGTTATCCCCCAACTCATATGACTTACATACTCAAATATGAAGGACTGCAAACATCAAAAGGGTCTCTATATCTAGTTTTCTTCATAAAAGTTCATATGAACATTTCTTCCCAAAATTCTCAGATTTTCCTACAAAAACCTATGAAATTAGCATATAGATAGGAGATGAATGATACCTTGTAAGCCTCAATGATCTTCCTTGGACACTCCAATAAATCCTCCAAAATCCCTAGCCTTCTCCTTCTATCCCTCTCTATCTTATTTTCATATTTTTGTGTAGGAGTATAATGGGGGCTAGGGCTTATCCCTACCCCAAATCTGAACCTTATGCTCAAGGACCAAAATACCCTCCTTCATATAACTCAATTACACTCATTACCACCAATATTTACACTAGAGTCCCCTTATATAACTTGTCTTAACATTTTTAACTCCTACTTGAAACTTAAGCCCTCAATTAGCTCTCATATGCCATACTTCTATTTTTATTTACTTTCTAATTAGAACATTTTAGGAAATTAAATGGAACAGGTGTGACAACTCACCCCCTCTTAAAGAAATTTCTCCCTCGAAATTAAAATGTATTAAAGTCGCAATACTTACTTCCCAAGAGATATAGGGTCACCACAAATGCCCGAAGACCTACGCCATGAAGTCCACATCCAAGAGCTCTCATGTATAAACATGACTCATTGCAAGAACGCATAATTTGTTATGCAAAAAAAATTCCCCATAATATCATCCTACAGAATTACTATTACTCACTTCCCCTAATTCTCGCATTCATTTACAATGATGAAACTCATCCCTTACATTTCCCAACATCTTCCTTACCTACTGCTCTACAAGCAACTCGAATCATATCAACGAAATTCAAAACTCAACACTATTTATGTTGCTCATAACCCCGCCACATACAAACTTTCCAAGATTTCTCTTTCAATAACTCCAAACATCCCTAAATCCCACTACCCACAACGGTTACACATAAATACATCATACCTTATCTTACTATTCCCATTCATACCCGGAACATCTCGATGCACAATTCTCTCCCATAAACACTCAAGGCTTAATTCAATTCTCTCCAATTTATATGGTAACTCAATTTCCACAATCTTATACACTCGAGGATAAGGCCCCAAAATCGCCATATAATATTGGGTCCAACTAAACCATAACCCCTTAAATAAACGGCATTGCTACCTTATAGAAAAGGATTGCATAGGGTCACTTACCCTTACTTAACACCGCCTTACAATTAACATGATAATATGCCAATCTGACATTATCATCTATGTTGGCCATACATCGCCCATCACATCATTTACTTTATTCTATTTCTATTTAACGGTCTCATTGCTTTGTTTCATGAAAACATAGCTTGCACACTACGTCACTTAGCATAATTTCAATTGATAATTAGTTTGAGAAACTTGTTCATATAAGGCGATCGTTCATATCACCATGTTCATAACAATTAGTATGTACTTGTGTATTTCACGCATATGCATCACTAGTCCTTACACTGGACTTGCTCCAAATAGGCCACTTTTACATTTTCACAATGGATGCCGCATCTTGGTCAATCATATTACACATAACGAAGGTTCTTACATTAATCATATGAATGCATAACGATGGAATCCACTACACTACTAATACAAGGAACATATAGATTCACGTAGAGTTACATCATGCTTTCACGGAACTATTCTCATTTACTCATGTTATCAACAGTTTCCACACATAGGTAACATGTTTTTTACAAGTTCCGTCAAACACAAGCCAACACCTAAAGGAGTACTTCATTGGTCAAGTACATTATTTAATCATATTGTCCTATAAGGACTAAGGTTTAGGAACCAAGGCTAAATACACTTCCCTCCACCTCCACCTCTTTTACTATTAACTGCCAGATCAACCTGATCCAACAATGCCATTTACCCGAACACCTTATGCTCCTTCAAGCCTAATTATTCTTTTCCAAGCCACTATACTCTCGAAATTTAACGACACGAATGCTAACATAACTTAACTCCTACCTAGAGGAACCATCAAATCTTTCTTGAAATTTTTACATTATTCTTTCCTATCGAAACTAGTACACTTGCCATTTTTATTAACTCTCACCTAAACCATTTCTTATGCCTATCACAAGTGTAGACATAGCCAATACTCATCCATACTTAATCAAAGATAAACCCAATTTTGATTGCAGCACTACTCTCTTGCTCTTAAGACTTCACAGTCCTAGTCCACTCTACTAATCCAATTACATTTTTCACCAAGTACATCCAACTCAATATTTTTTTTTTATTTTACACCCAACCTCTCGCATCACATCATGTATAATACAATGCTTAGAGATCCACTCTTAGGAACCCATAGATACTTTTCTCATGCAATCACGCAACCACCAATCACTAACTCACCCTCAGGTTCATAATAATATTATTACAATATGCTTTCCCAAAATCGATATGCACTAAGGAACCCACATAAAACACAAGAAGAGTTTACAATCTCCCAATAATCCATACTATAACTTATACAACTCAAGTAGGCCCATTCACCGGCAATATAAAGTGACATTCATAATTTTACTTTATTAATTAATTTCACTTCCTAATAACATCCATCCTTGCTAATCTCTCAAGAAAACATTCCTTACAACCAACATGAACCTTACCCATCGCTAAACATTTTCCTTCCTTATGTGACTCCAAAAAGACACAATACTCTATTATACCCTTACACTCGACTAGTGGGATGACTTGGTGTCGATATTTACTTTTCTCCTCTTAATACTATACTCAAGGTACTTCCTTCTACACATTCCTTTCTTCATTCTCAAACCACAATTTAGTTTAACCACATGTAACTAAAACAATCCCTCATGTATCTCGCAACTTATTTACATAAAATCACTCCAGTAATACCATCACAATTCTACCTCTAAGCATACTAAAGAAGTCACACAACCTACCGGAACTCTCTACTCCAAATAGTTTTTCCTTAACTTAAGTAAATTCACTAAGCCCATGAATCCAAATGTCGGTCTGTACTAATCTCTTACAGAATGCCTCATAACTAAGTAAAACTAACCTTTCCAACTTACTGCTAACATTATTTCAATATAATACATGATAACTGTTAAACTCGACTGTTTTTCTCCTCTCTACACACATATACAGGACATTTTCTCACCCACACTTCTTACCTCATCTATAAACTGCAAGTTAAACTAACTACCATTTTCCCATGATTCTCTCCAGTACATAAGTTGGCTCCCAAGCCTTCTAAAAGCATACTCTCATCCCTTTTCCTTCCTTTAATCTTATCTTCACTCACTCCTACCAAAGGCACTTGCCCAAGAGCAATACTACAATCCCAAGTTTGTAACATACATAAATTAAATTTTAGAGCAATGGACATACCTGTCCTATCACCAGATGCCAACCGGGAAGCTTGATTGGAACACGCTCCTGACTTGACATCCGAAATAAGCTCCTTTAAACCTTTATTTTCCTTATCATGTGAACCATCCCCTGATGGGACATCCAAGACTCTCAACCCCGGACACTGAGATGCGACATGACCAAACTCCCTACATTGAAACATTTGTGGCCCTACTTTAATTCTCCTCTGTGAACACTCTCAAACAATGTGATCTAATGACCCGCATGCTAAACAACTTCGACCCATTAGAGATTCCTCCAACACCATCTAATTCTTTTTCCCCGAATTGCCATTTCCATTTCCTTTTCCTTTCTTACCGAAGAACCCAACATCTTTCATTCTCTTTCTAAATTTCCGTTTTTTATTCCATAGCTCTCCCATCAACGCTATATTGATACTTTTCACTTAGGTTATCTTTTGACCCATTCTTCCTTTTTCAATCCTTTATATATACGCTAACCTTCGCTCATCCCTACCAAATCATCAAAATCTCTATGATAAAAACCCAACAACTTAGTAGCTAAACTAGGTTTCAAACCTCTACTGAACTTCAAACATTTGTCCAATTCTGAACCAACCTCCTCCTTCGTATGGATACAACTCCAAGAATCTAGTCGCATACGTCTCTAATGATATATATCCTTGCTTAAAATTTTTTTGAAAGTTGATTTTCTATCTTCTCAAAACAACCAACTCATCCACCCGGTGCAACAGGCCTGACTCTTCTATCTTCGCATTACCAAAAGCACTAGAAGTCACATTTTCAAGATGATCCATAATACGACCTTGTTCAAATAACTAACAGATTGTGGTAACCTGTTTCTGCCGGAGGGGTCTCTGCGGCTGCTGAGCGGTCGGATTTGGGGAGTCGGTTCCAACCGATGGCTTGTGTGGTCCCTGCAAACAAACAAAGGGGTCCTCCTGCTTGGCTCCTGCGACACAAGGGTGAGTGCCCGCCGGAGGGGTTTAACCAACGGGGCCTCCGATGATTAAGTTAGCAACTGTTTGGGAAGATAAAGCAATAACGAAGGAGGTCGGACAGTAGCGGTCGGGGATCAGAGATCAGGTCCCGTGAACAGTACCCATGGGGGGTATTTATAGGGAGATGTTGGCTTGGGGCTCACGAATATTGTGTGGGCCGCACGTCGAGGGCCCAAGGGTGGGCCTGGACGATTGATGGATCGGGTTGAACCGTACGGACGGGTCATCATGGTTGGATCCCCACGATAGTGACGAGAGGGTAGTCCTCCGGATGGGCCGGTTCGTTCGGCAGTAAGCTGCGAGCGGCGGCAAAGTGTCACCGAAAGGTGCTTGTCCGGACATTGGCGGGCCCTTCGGCTAGGGCACCTTATGGGCGGCACCCTTGCACTTGGTTCTGTGACGAGTTTCTTAATGCGAACCCTTCGGTCCGGACGGGGACGAGTCGCGAGCTACAATCAGGGTGCCGAGGGGACCTGTCCAGACGCTGATGGTTGGACACGCGGCGGGACCCTCCGGTTTGGACGGTCCGTATGCCTGACTCGTAGGTGATAAGTTTCTGTGACAGTTTTCTCCCCAGGGCGTGGGTCCGGTCACCACAATAGCCCCTCAATCTTTCCCAAAATTTTGGAAAAGATTGAAGTAGTTCAACCGGACGCCATGCCACCGGAGGCAGGTTGCGTTAATTATGTCTGGTGTCATGCTTGACGTCGCCTGACAAGCGTCGGGTCATTGATTAGACGCGGCTGTTAGGGACCGCCACGTGTCGTGACCCGATTGGCGAGTCAAACTGACCGCCTCGGTACGTGTGCAGAATTATTTAATGTTTTATAGCTGTCTGGTACCTGGGGGAACCTATAAATAGGCCTGCTGTGTATGACCTTCGGTAATTCATTCCGTGCACAATGAGCCTCCGGAGAGCTACTTATCCTTCGGCAACTGCTCCTGTCATGGACCAGATAGTTGATTTATCCTCTACTTCGGCTCATTCTGAGACGGGCTCTTTATTCCAGCCGACTCCCACAGAGCTTACTCCCGAAGTTAGCTCGAAGGTGCCTTCACCCGCTGGAAATGTTACGCCTGGAGCGTCTTCCTCAAGACAGCCTCCGGTTGGCGACCGAGCCAACATTGTTCGGCATTTCTCAGATGAGAATGAGCCAACTCCTGTGGCCTTGGGAGGCCGGTCGGGCAGGGCGATCGGAGTGTCAAGGAGACGGACTGGAGACCCGCCCTGTCCGTATCTGCGCTACTTCCGGGGAGGAATTGCTGAATTCGAGGAGTTCTCTCGTCAGTATGGGTTTTCGGATACAGTGACCCGCGCGGAGGTCGGAGCACTGGTTACATATTCGGAGGAGAACACTATTGTGCCCTTGATGGCTGTGACCGAAGGTCGACTGAAGTTTTCTTTTTCTCGGTTCCTGTGGGGATTTTTGCACACATTTCAACTTGCGCCGAGTCAGCTATCGGTGAATTGCTACTGGACCATCAGTTGCATCCGGGTCTTATGTAATAGGCATGACCTTGAATTCCTCCTTCCGGACCTCTTGGTTTTTTTTTCACTGTCTCGCAACCGTACCTCCGGCCGGTACTTTTTTACTCCACGGAAGCCTTACGGTGATATCTTTATGAGGCTGCCGGATTTAGAAAAGTGGGGAAATATCGATCTCCAGATTTTTGGTGAATACAGCTTTCGCTCGGATGAGGATCACCGGCACCCTATCCCGATCAAAGAAGGTAGGCCTGATGTGTCGGCAATATCCAAATGCTTGAGGTCTACGGCGTCGCCTGCCCGGATCACAGCCCTTGTGAGATGCGAAGGAAGGGATGCTCCTACCCTCCTAGGATACGAACCGACGTACAATAGCTTTCTGGAGGACCGGAAGGCAAGAGGGAAGAAGAAATTGGGGGAACATTCAGCCGTACCAGCCCCTGCTCGGAAGCGTATGACTGTTTTTGAATTCTTTGAATAGATGGAGGCTCTGGGCGGGCCGATACCGGATCCGCCAGAGATGGCTGCGGACGGGATACCTGCACAGGCTACGGCTATTGGCGCGCCGGAGAGCGCTCCTGATGGGAGTCGTCCGACATTACTCACTGTGAAAGAGGAGCCTAATGAAAAAGAGGAGATGTCGGAGGTCCTGAGATATAGACTTCGGCCACCGCGGCGGACATTCGTCGCGGGGCCTCCCGTCCCATGGGCCCCTGATTTCAGAAAATTCGATGGGGGAGCTGTTCTCTTGACGGATGGCGTTACAGTTGATCCGAAGGTCTCATATGCTCTGCTCCGGGCACTGCAGCTTCCGGTTGACATGAATGCTATGCCGAACTCGATTGAGGAAATGTACGATTACGCCGGCTCAAGTCTTATAAAGGTACTCTTTATTTTTTTTTTCTGCCGGAGCCCAGATTATAGCTCATTGTTCTGACCATTCCTTATGAAATTGTAGGCATGCCAGAGCCTCTCAGGCTTGTACAAGGCCAGCCAAAAGGTACTCCGATCATCATACAAATTTGTCCAACAGGCGAACGATATGGGGGTCAAGCTGAAGGAGACGGCAGCTGAAAGAGATTATTTTTGCCATGAGCTAGAAGTGATGACGGCGAATAAAGACCGGTGGAGGCAGAAATTTGATGCCGGACCGAGCAGTGTTCCTTCGGCCGGGGGAGTTAGCCAGGAGGAGTTGAAGGAGGCGGTGGCTGAAGCCGACAGGAACGCCTATTCTGAGGGTCTCAAGGCTGCCAGAGAGGTTTTCAGTGAGGAGTTGGAGGAGGTTTGCTCGAAGGCTCATGGGATCGGCTTCAGGAGAGGCTATAGCATGGCCTTCCACGAAGCCTAGCGGATGGCACTTGATGCGGTTGGGACTCCTGCAGACTCGCCCTTTCGAACTGACATAGTTGTGCCTGAGCGCTCAGTCCCTCGACTGGAATTTTCGGATGATTATTATCCGGACGTCCCGCCGCCGGATGTTCCAGTAGTGGTACCGGAGAGTTCGGTTGTTGTTGTGCCAGAGAGATTGGGCATGGGCTTGCCAGAGGAAACCGCCAAGGACATGCCTGAAACTGTTTCCGCTAATTTGCCGGAGGGGGTTTCTAGTGGCATACCGATAGCTGTTTCGGCTGGGTT
Source organism: Monotropa hypopitys (assembly GCA_002855965.1). NCBI lineage: Eukaryota > Viridiplantae > Streptophyta > Magnoliopsida > Ericales > Ericaceae > Monotropa > Monotropa hypopitys. Next base: position 610 of record NMUG010006432.1, on the reverse strand, counting down.
GCCGGAGGGGGCCCTTGTCGTTGTACCGGAGACTGCTCGTTCGGCGTATTTATAATGTCGCTGTCTTTTTGTTTTCCCTGTACACATGTATTGTACTATATTCGTGAAAGAATGCTTAATTAATGTTACCTCATTTTCATCGGCGTATGAGATAATAATAATCTTAGAAGTAGATCTGGGAGAAGTGTGTCGGGAGGCTTCGCCCCGGATGATAATTTAAACGGCTTGGCCGTGCCAATTATGAGCGTCCGGATGGGTGCTGATATTAGTTGCCTGCCGACAGATCAGTCGGATATACGATAGCCTTATAAAGAGGAAAATAGCCGCAGGCTGCCGCTAGTCGCTCATGTGAGCCTCAGACAAGGGTGAAGGTCCGGACTTTTGCCGAAGGCATATCTGGGACCCAGATTAGGGTAGTGTCCAGACAAATATAGAGTTCTGCGATGCATGGTCCTCTCGATTAATCCCAGAAATGTGCATAAGATACCCCCACAATAAGGGGGGCGTTCGGATTGTTAGGAAGATAGTTCCGGTCGGCAGGTTATAACCATGTCAAAGCGTGCGCCTACCGGAGCCATGGTCTTCATTGCAGCGACCCAGCAAAGCCAGT
>NMUG010006431.1:0-12595 GCA_002855965.1 Monotropa hypopitys | reverse complement strand
TGCCCTTCGGCTTCCATAGGCGCCGTCCCCAATTCCTTACCGAACGGACCGGTTCATCCGGAGGGTTCCCCTCCTGTCTCTGTCGTGGGGAATTCTCTATAATACCCCGTCCGTACGACTCAACCCTGTCCACCAACCGTCCAGGCCCATTTTCAGGCCCGTAACGTGCGGCCCACTCATCATTCGTGAGCCCCAAGCCAACATTTCCCTATAAATACCCCTCGTGGGTACTGTTCACGGGATCGCGGATCAATTTCTGGATCTCCGACCGCTGACCGTCCGGCCTCCTACGTTTTGTGCTTTAACATCTCCAACCAGTTCTAACTTAAGCATCGGAGGCCCCGTTGGTTAAACCCCACCGGCGGGCACTCACCTTTGTTTTGCAGGAACCAACAGGAGGACCCCCCCATACTTGTTTGCAGGGACCACTCCAGTTTCCATACCAAACCGACTCCCTAAAGTCCGAAGGCCCAACGGTCCGAGAGAACCCTCCGACAGGAACAGGCTACCACAATTGCAAACATAGAAAATTCTATGGACCACATAGATTGAAATGGTGTGTGTATGAGTTAAAGAATATTTCAAAAGGAATATTGAAATAGTGTTATAAAATGGTGATTTAAGAGAAGGGTGATAATATGTGAAAAGGTATTTTTAAAATATGAATTATAAAGATGTTGAATGGTTTTGGTGTGTGTATAAGGAAAGATAATTTCAAATGAGTAAAATGAGATGTGGTGTAAAACAGAGTTTGGTGTGTGTTAAAGTGAAATGATGATTTCTATTAAGAAATGTAGTGTTGAGTAAGGAGTGGTGTAAATTATTACAGTGTTGTGTTAAAGAGTGTGTTATGGTAAAAATATAAGAAAAAGATGTTAATTTTCAAAATGATATTTTAGAGTACTTCAATAGTCTTGCCATAGATCAGGTGGGTCTATGGATCATAATGCACAGATGGTGCACTTGAGATGATGATATTATATATATTTACACCTAGGGATAAAGGTGTTAGTCCTTACCACTAGGGCTGGTGTAGTGGCCCCTGAATCATTACTTGTTGCTTATCTGAGAATGTACCTAGGGTATCAGATCTGACATAATGGTTGGTCACCGGGCTTTAATGACCCTTGGCTATTATTGTACGAGTATATAAGGTGTGATATGGTGTGGTGTAGATCTTTATGATCTTATTTTTTTGAGTTGGTGATTCCACAAGTTGGAAATTTTATGATAATTATCAAAGAATTCTAAATGGTTGTTTTGGTGTTGAGAAAAAAAGACAAAATAGTATTTGAATTATTTATGTAAGAGATGTGTAACAAAGTGTTGTGTGAGTGGGAAAAAGAGTAATTTATAAAAGGAAATGATTTGAGAAAAGGGTATGTGTGTAATTTTAAAAGAGATGGTGATCCTTATCTATTTTTTCTTCTTTTCTTTATGCTTTTCATTATAGTATTCACCAGCCATCGTCGTTGATGCACGCTTGTGCCTTTTTTTAGGTGCTCGGAGCTAGAGTCCAAAGTCCAGTCTACCTGTTGTGTCGTGGTGGTTGTCAGAGTTGTGTAGCAGAGTTGAATCTTTTATTTATTTCGTTATTTGAGAGGATGTTTAGCTCTCACTTTGAGTCTGCTTTCTTTATTAAGTTGTAGTAGAGTTGTATTGGCCTTGAGCCTAGTTGAGTTGTGTTGAGTTGAGTTTCATCGGACATGTTGTCCATGAGTTGTTTTTATTTCTTGAGTCTTTGTTGGAGTCTGTATCATCTGAGTATTATAATCAGAGCAGTGGAGTTTTTATTTTCAGTTGTCGTGTAGTGGTTTGTGTTTAGTAGATACTTTGCCACGTGTCATCTCTTAATAACTGGCTTTATAGTTATCAGGGATGAGACGTGACAAGTTCTGGTATCAGAGCATATGTTGAGAGGTTCTGTAGAATAGATGAGTTGAGTCAGTTGGACTGTGGACTATAGAGTATTGTTGAGTTAGAGTTAGAAGAGTTTATTCTAATTCTATATATCTGTGTTTAAATAGAATCATTATAGATCATGTGAATGAACAAGCAAGAAATGCTATTTCGGAAGCTTCTATTGAGCAGATGAGGGAAGCACAGGACGAGAAAGTGCACGAAGAAGGAGTTGGAGCTACAGAGCAAGTTCCTATCGATCCGATGAGGCATTTATAAGAAGACATGATTTGAATGGCAGAAATTCAGGCACGTTATATTGGAGGGTTGCCAGTACCACCAGCACCGATGCAGAGGCCGCCTGTTGATGTCAACATGTCGTTATACAAAAGCTTCAAAGCGATGGATCCACCTAATTTTACGGGAGTGAAAAGTGAGAAGGACACTGAGAACTGGTTGAAAAAGATTAAGAAGATATTCGCTATTATGGAGGTGCCTGACAACGACAAACTACGACTAGCTACTTTCATGCTTCCCAAAGAAGTGCAAAACTGGTGGGAATCTATCGAGAGGATTTTGACAGCGGTAACTTCGAGGAGGCATTCAACAAAAAGTATTTCTCGCAATTCTACCAAGGGGAGAATAGGAGAGAGTTCCTGATGTTAGAGCAAGGTTCGATGTTCGTTGAAGAGTGTGTGACTAAGTTTACAGCCTTATCTCATTTCGCACCATTCATGGTTGTCACTGAAAAGGCAATGTGCGAGAAGTTCCAATTAGGATTAAATTATTGAATCGAACTGCGTATCGCACTACTCGAGGTGCAGGACTTCAAGCAGCTCATCAGCAAAGCAAAGATATGTGAACGTAATATCGAGAAAGCCGATGGAAGAAGAGAGGAATTCAAGAAAGCGAAGTCTAGCAGTCAATCACATTAGAATGAGTTTAATGGAAGACATCCACGAGGGGGTAGTTTCGTGACTCAATTTAGCAAGGAGCATAGTTTCAGCGAGCAGAAGAGAGGAGCGCCAAGTTACCAATTACAGCAAAGCGTGTTCGGCAAGAGATTTCAGGCATCCCAGCAAACATAAGTGTGATGTTTCAAATGCAACCAGGTGGGTCATTACGCTAGAAATTGTCCGATTAGATCATCGATTTGCTTCAATTGTGGCCAGTCTGGTCATGTTCAGCGGGATTGTCCGAGGGATATCGTTCAAGCATCGTTAGTAAGGAATGCACCAACTCAAGGAAGAGGAACTGGAGGCAGGGGATCTGGTCAGCAATCAACAACTCAGAGTTAGGGTCGAGTATTTACAATTATGGAGCAAGGCAGTCAGGCATCGCATCCAGACGAAGCAGGTATAATTTTAAATTTCGGGGCGAAATTTCATTAAGAGAGGGAGAGTTGTGAGATCCGTATCATAAATATGGATTATTAATAATTAATAAATGGGGATTTAGATAATTAAAATGTGGTTAATTTATTAATAAATAATTTTGGGAAATTTTGAGAATTTATTAAAATTGTTTAAAGGCATTTAAAGATAAAATACAACTAATTCAAATCTTTAAATAAGCTATAGGGACTTAGGTGCAAATATTGGAAGTTAAAACTAAAATTGGAATTAGGAAGAGAAATAAGAATTTAGTGTTGTGTGTGTGTCGTGTAGTTGGAAGTGGTGGCATTTTAGATACAAAAATATATTTAACATAAGTCATTCATGGCAGTTTTTTAACTAGGTGTTGAAGGGATATTTTGCATGGATTGTGTTGTCAAAGGCTTAATTAGGTGTCGTGAGAAGATCTACGCAGGTGTAAAAATGGGTTTTGCTGTCAAACTAACATATGTATAGCATATGAATTAACAAACAGAATTCTATAAATCAAAAACTTGTATTGAGTTAAGTTCGAGAGAGTTGATCGTGAGAGATTTATTGTGAGGTGAAGTTCTGAGAGAGGGACGATAGAAGAGATTTGGGTGAGGAAGGAATCTGTGTTGCTGTGCATCATTGTTGCAGAGGCTTATTGGAAGAGAAGGTGCACATTGATTAGAAGAGGGAGAAGGATAAATCTAGTCTGTGGTGAATCCTTCTCGATTTTATTTCTTCCAATTAGGGTAATGATTCTAAAATCTAAAAATACAGAGTTGTTTAGAATTATGTCTAGTTCATATGCTCAAAATTTGGTAGAAATCAGAGTAGTTTTGATAACCCAATTCATCAAAAATTAGAAATTTAATCAAAACACAATTCTGTAGATTTTTGCAGACCGGTCCAAGGACCGGTTTAGGGACCGGTCGATGTGCATCTGCCAGTGTATCTTCCGGTGGTTGCAGAATTTTGGCAGAGAGGTCTTTTTCAGGGGAATTTGGTTTGGATTTTATTTTTAAGTCTCGGGTAATGTTTTGGGCAATAATCAGTAGATGATTAGAGTATAAAAGAAGAGTTTAAATGATTAATAAGATAGGAAATGAATTTAAAAGCAGAGTTAAGAAGTTAGAAAATTTTATTATTCATTCCGATATAGTATCTTATTAAGATCATTGGCTATTATAGGTGTTGGAGAGCCTTCGAGTTCGGCTCAGAGAAAAGGGAAGCAAGTTCTATAGAGTGCTTTGGATTGAGGTGAGTACTTCTATGAATTGTGTAAAGTAAAGTAAGTATATATACTTTTATTAGTATAAAGTGTGCGTTTTTGAAAGTATTGCAAACATAGAAAATTCTATGGATCACATAGATTGAAATGGTGTGTATGAGTTAAAGAATATTTCAAAAGTAATATTGAAATAGTGTTATAAAATGGTGATTTAAGAGAAGGGTGACAATATGTGAAATGGTGTTTTTAAAATATGAATTATAAAGATGTTGAATGGTTTTGGTGTGTGTATAAGGAAAAAGGATTTCAAATGAGTAAAATGATATATGGTGTAAAACAGAGTTTGGTGTGTGTTAAAGTACAATGATGATTTCTATTAAGAAATATAGTGTTGAGTAAGGAGTTGTGTAAAGTATTACAGTGTTGTGTTAAAGAGTGTGTTATGGTAAGAATATAAGAAAAATGTGTTAATTATCAAAATAATATTTTAGAGTGCTTCAATAGCCTTATCATAGATCAGGTGGGTCTATGGATCATAATGCATAGGTGGTGCAATGCACAAAGGTGCACTTGAGATGATGATATTATATATATTTATACCTAGAGATAAAGGTGTTAGTTCTTACCACTGGGGCTGGTGTAGTGGCTCCTGGATCGTTACTTGTTGCTTATCCGAGAATATACCTACGGTATTAGATCTAACATAACGGTTGGTCACTGGGCTTTAATGACCCTTGGTTATTATTGTGCGAGTTGTGTAACAGAGTTGAGTCTTTTATTTATTTAATTATTTGAGAGGATGTTTTGTAACGATCTGAATTTTTATTCGTTTAAATATAATTCGATACGTTATTTTACTTATTAATTATGTACCAGCGATTGTGATTCCTTTAAAAGGTCGTGTAATAGCCTTGGGACGTCGAGGGGGTGTAATTAACATAAAGGAAGTGTGTCTCGACGCGTCGCGAAGGAGCGGGTGAAGTTTCAGCCATTTCTGGGCATTTTGCTGGAGGCTCGTCCGGACGGGGAAGTGGGGTGTTCTGGACGAGGGAGCAGAGAGTTGGGGTTTGGCTACAGGAGGCTTGGTCTGGACGAGGATGGTTCCCGTCTGGAAGAATGTGTGTGCTCGTCTGGACAACGAGAGTCCCGCCCGGACAGGGAACCAGAAAAATGTGTGGATTTGTGTTTTAATGAAGGGCAGTATGGTCTTTTTCCTATATTTCGAGTTCCTAACCCTAAAAACGTATAAGGAGCCTCCCTTCTCCTTCATTTCACTCCAAACACACACTCTCTCTACCCCTCTTTCACCATTAATGCTCCACCTTCTCTCTATCATTTGAAGGCCTTCCAAGAGTTGTTTGAAGAAGTTGTAAGGAGAAAGCTTGCTCTACACCTCAAGGGCTTTCCAACAAGCCAAATAGTTTTGCCATCCACCGAATTCGGATTCCTAGAGTTTTGTTCAAGCTACTTTGAGGTAGGGGATATCCATCTCTAGTCATGTAATAGGTTATGCTTTCTCTCATTCTCTCTTGAAATCTAGTCATATTGCACAAATTTCATATGTACATGTTTGGATGAAATTGACTTAGGGTTTGTGGATGAATCATGAAATTGATGGGTTTATTAGAGTTCTTATAGTCATATACACATGGTACAAGGTTTAATTTCATGTTGTGAACATATAGGTGAAAAGCCTTAAATCCATGCTTGAACCCTATTTTACAAATTAGGGCTTTTAGTCAATTAGTGGTCTTTTGGTTAAATTGAGTTTGGATACATGCAATTGGGCCTAAATAAGGCTTAACAGATGGGTTTTGGGTATGGGTCATATTTTATAGAAATTGGTCGTACATTGCCTCATGTTGCGTAAATTGGAATTGTAAATGATATGAAATCAATTGTGAACACATGGACCCTTGAAATAATGAATGACCTTGGTATGATTATCGATAGGAATGTACTTGATCTTTATGGATTCCCGAGTTTGAATGACTTGTAACAATGATGTGGGATTGATATGTTCCTATGCGATAGTGTACTTGAGTTTGAGGGATTCCCGGGGTGGTCGTTGCACCCATGACATTGTGCACAATGGGGGCTATGTGAGCCCTCCCAACGGCCGTTGGGAAAGACGGATTAAGTTTGGTTAGTGTGTTGACGAGCCACTATCTCAATCTTGCCCTATCAACGTTACAATAATAATTGGATGAATACGGAGTGTACTTGAACTTTAGGGATTCCGGGATTCATACCACCTTAGTAAACTATGGATGAATACGGAGTGTACTTGACCTTTAGGGATTCTGGGATTCATGCCATCTTGTGAGCTATGGATAAATACGGGGTGTACTTGATAACTAAACACTTATGGGATATACTTGTAATGGAATCCCCTTGTACTTGATATCGTACAAATGTTGAAATGGAAATGAGAACAGTGAATGCATACTTGTATGGATACTTGATTTCAGTGTCCTCGGTTAACACTCTCACTTTTATATTGGCTTGTAGAGTCACATTGTAGAAGTTGGATCATTATCTCATGCATCTTGTGTATATCATTCTGTATAGTCACACACTCGTTCACGCTAGTCTAGAATATGCTAGTTGATAGATATTTCCTTACTTTGGCATGATACGCCCTTCTTTTTAGACTCTGTAGGTAAGGAACCTCTCTTGGATAATTTTGGAGCACATTGATGTTTTGAGCTCCTTGTAAAACTTATGCATTTTTCTTTTATTTCAAATTAGCCCCTTTGGGTTGTAATAGGAGTAGTGGTTTGTAATAACTTAACTTCTCTCTCTCCCTACTTCTATGTGTTGGACTTTATGTTTATTTCCGCATTCACTCTCGAGTTTTCATGTATGTTTGGAATGGGAAGCATTAGTACTTGACGTATTTTGAATGGTGATGATTCATGTTTGTTTTCCCCAATTATTAAATGATTTCAAAAAAATATAGTTTGAAAATCCAGGGCATGATAACTTGGTATCAGAGCTTTCGGTTTCGAAAACTTAGGCTTTTGGGGAGACTCTTAGTCTCTATGGGTTTCATTGAGTTTAAGTTTGCATCATCTGACATGTGTGTATGAATATTTGAGCATGCATTGGCAATGATCCATAGGTTGGTGTCGGTTAGAGATGTAATGTACATGCACCGTTCCATTCTTCGGGTGTAACTTTGTTTATTGATTCCATTGGCTATGAGAATCTATTTTTGATATCATTGAGTTTACTTCTCCTTGATGGGACTTTACACAATTGATTGAACTATCCACTCGAGCCTTGTCTTGTGCTCTATTCTTATCGTAATCGTGGTCTTTTGTAGAATGCCTCCATGTCGCGATATTGCTTTGGGAAGAGGCCGTAGGAACAACATTCAGGAGGCGCATAGCGAAGAAGTTGATGATCATCGAGTGGGTATAGAGGACGATGCACCTCTCGTTATTCCGGTTCCTGCTCCGGAGGGGCTTGTTGCTCCTAGTCAGTTTGCGAGAGAGCTTGCGGCTGCCATGGTCAAAGCCAGTCGAGGGTTTGCAGCACCTAGGGAAAATGCGGGCAACCGCACGATTGAGGCACTTCGGGAATTTAGGCATATGGATCCTCCTAAGTTCAATGGAGAGGGTGATCCACTTGATGCTGACCATTGGTTATTCGAGGTCCGGAAGGTGTTGGACACCTTAAATATTGCAGAGGACAAGTTGAGAGTTCCTTTCGCCATCTACCAGCTGAACGGTGAGGCTAGTCAGTGGTGGAGTTCTGTACTCGAGACAAGGCATGCTAGTCTACTTGCCAGTGGAGATGCAGATCCACATGCCATTCTTGATCCTATTCGTTCGATGACTTGGGCAGACTTCCAGGCAGTTTTCGAGAGCCAGTATTTCCCCGAGAGCTATCGGGAGAACTTGAGGGAGCAGTTCGAGAGGCTTGAGCAGGGCACTATGACTGTGTCCCAAGTACTTCAAACTCTTGTGATCAGAAAATACCTCGAATCTCTCGCCATACAAATAATTCTGCCACATCTTCAAGGCAAAAATAATAGCCGCTAACTCCAAATCGTGAGTCGGATAATTTCGTTCATGAGTTTTCAACTGTCGTGAACCGTAAGCAACAACTTTGCCTCCTTGCATCAACACACACCCCAAGCCATCATATGAAGCATCACAGTAGACCGAATAACCAACTCATCGCTCGAGAACAATAAGAATAGGTGCTGAAGTCAGTCGCCGCTTCAATTCCTCGAAAGCCATCTTGCAATCATCATCCCAAGAGAACGGAACACTCTTCTGGGTCAAACGAGTCATAGGTGCCACCAATCGAGAGAAATCTAGAACGAATCGCTGATAGTAACCCGCTAGCCCAAGAAAGCTACGAACATAAAAAACACTCTGGGGATGTGGCCATAAAGAAACTGCATCGATCTTGCTCGAGTCAACAGAAACTCCACCTTGTGAAACAACATGACCAAGGAACTTTACCTCCAGAAGCCAAAACTCACATTTGCTAAGTTTGGCATAAAGACGATGTTCCCACAACAACTCTAGCACAACTCGGAAATGAATTTGATGCTCCTCCTCTAAAGCCGAGTAGATAAGAAGGTCGTCAACAAAGACCACAACAAACCGATCAAGATGGATGCGAAAGATACGATTCATGAGATCCATGAATGTAGCCGGAGCATTCGTCAAGTCGAATGGCATGACCATGAACTCATAATGGCCATAACGAGTATAAAACGTTGTCTTAGGAATATCCTCTGCCCACACTAACAACTGGTGATAACCGGAACATAAATCGATCTTCGAGAAACATGTCGAACCACGCAACTGGTCGAATAAATCGTCGATTCTCGGCATAGGATATTTATTATTTACTGTTACACGATTCAACTTTTGGTAGTCAATGCATAGCCGCAACGAAGCATATTTCTTCTTTGCAAAAAAAGGTGGCGCACCCCAAGGTGATGAACTAGGCCAAATAAAACCCAACTCGTACAATTCCTGTAATTGGGACTTCAACTCCCGCAACTCTGCCGGCGCAAATCGATATGGTGGTACTGAAATCGGAGATGTACCAGGTAATAGTTTGATAGAGAATTCCACCTCTCGCCTAGGTGGCAAACCAGGTAACTCTACCAGAAATACATCCGGAAACTCGCAGACAACTAACGGTAACTCCCTACGCTGAGAAGGAGCATCATCAAGACTAAGGCTGGTAAGCATACAGCTGACTGAGTCACGCTCCCTCAGATCATACAAACAAGAATCAACAGACTCCTTCTTGTTGCCATACACGTAGAAATTGACTCCCTCAAGAGAGAACACCTGCACTCGGCGTCGATGACAATCGATATTGGCATGGAAGGTAGATAACCAATCCATCCCCAGAATAAGATCAACCTGGACATACCCAGAACAATAAAGTCGAACGTGAAATGGTGGTCCTCTAAGGTCAACTCGCAATCTCTGCAAACTCGGTCCAAATGGACACGATCTCCAACAGGAGTATCAACGAACAACGGCGGATCAAGAACATCCATATCAAGCTCTAAAGCACGCACAAAAGATATAGCAAGGAAAGAGTGTGATGCACCAGAATCGAAAAGTACACTGGCCCAAGAATTATAAACATGAAACATACCACGAACAACAGGAGTCTCTGGCTGCTGATGAGAAGTCAATGGTAGGGAAACTGTTGGAACGGCGAAAGCCCTGCCGTGAATCGTCGGACCCTGTTGATACCCACCCCTTGGCTGGAACTGTTGTGTTTTCCTGGCAGGAGTCACGACCCTGCCAATACGAGAATCCTGGACAGAAACTGCTGGTCCTGAATGCTGTGGACGTTGATGTCCGCTCCTCTGCTGCTGCTACTTCTATACTGGTCTAGCATCACCACGACCGCTGCCCCTCCCTGGGCAATCTCTAACCATATGGCCTGCCTAGCCACAATCATAGAAAACTGGTGCTCTACAGTCAACTCTCACATACCATGGCTGATGGCATCGATGACATATCCTCGGACTCTATACCAAACCAGAACTAGCCTGAGATCATTGGCCTCTAGAGAAATGGGACTTCTCTCGCTGTCGCTTCCTCCCGAAACTGCCTGACGAAGAACTGGAATTGGAAACCTGCCTCGTGGTTCCCACACTTTCACTTCCCTCTGCTGGTGGTCCCTCTTAGGCTCAATAGCCCTTGCACAGTCAACTATGTCGGCAAAAACTCGAATACGCTGACTCATCACAAGTCGCTGGACCTTGTGGTTTTGTGCCTAGTTAATTAGTGTGTTTGAGGTGTGATTGGGGGTAGAGGTACCTTACCTGTATTTGGGTGCTAGACTTTGTTGTCATATCATAGCTTGGAGTTATTTTGAGAATTCTTTTTAGAAAGCCAGTGTGACTTGTATTTGGACCACCCTGTTTGGGCTCAAGAGGTTATATGGATGTGCAGTTGAAGTGAGTAATTAATTTCGATCATGACTGATGTTGGTGATAGATATGATGTTTGATGATAATGGCAGCTCTGTGGTGAGTTATGAGGTAGTAGGAAAGTGAGTGAGGAACTGTGCTAATCTTTAAGGGTGTATAGGTTGGTGAGATGTCTTGATGCTTGGTTGAGTGAGGTTGATAGAGGACGTCTTGAGTGACTCTTTTTTATGTTGAGTTATGTCTTGAAATTGGAAAAGAGTTGAAATGTTGATTGTGGTCATAGTCAGAGAGACAATGGGGTGTGTGGATTTTGGGATGTGAAGGACGAGGTTTTATTTTATTGGTGAGGAGTTGGATGGATGGATGGAAAATACTTTTGACTTGTGGTTAATCTGACATGATGTCCCTAGTCTGTGATGCACTTTCATTTTGTGTTTATTTAGTTGGACATCTTGGGGCTTAGACCTGTGTCAAACCTGCCTTAATGCCTTTAAATAGTGATGTACTATTAGCCAAGTTGTGTTTCATTTGGTCATTATGGTTGGACTTCGTTCCCTCCCTCTCGAGGATTTTTCTTCTAGTTATCGTAGAAGTTGGGATACCCTTGTGTGGTTTGGTGTAGTTGGAGATATGAGATTGAAATGGATAATGGTATGGAATTTTGAGAAGGAGTGGGTTGATGCCACTTGATTATTTATAGATATGGGTATGTGCGATGGTTTGGATATTCTTCTGATTTATTCTTGCCTGAGTAGTTGGGGTAGAATCATATAGCCTTGGAAGGTGAGTGTTAGGACTTGAGAATGTTGGGAAATAGGCACATTAGTGTGCATGAGAGTACCTTAGTGTTGGCCCTATATTTTGATGGTGCATTATTTACACAAATATAGTAATTATAAAATGATTTTAAGAATTTCTTGAATTATGATTTAAATGTTTAAATCTCTATTTAAATCAAGAATAGTATTTATGAGCTTTATTTTCAAATCAATCTTATACTTAAGTCCTAGAGATTGTTCTTAATGGTTAAAATCTTTTAAACTCTCTAAGGACTACTTGGAATAAACTTAAAGTCCCTTAGACTTATATTTATGGTTTAACATTTTTCTAAGGACTTTATATCTCATAAAATAGATATAATATAAGTTTTCTATATTGTCTTTGGTTACAAATCATTCCAAGGAACTTATATAATATATATAAAGATCTGGAACAAAATTATTTTGACCTCACCTAAGCCCTATAAGCTTTCCCTTTCAAAATTCATATTTTGTTCTAACCGGTATGGAAACCGGCATACCGCCCGGTATGCCGGCCGGCACACCGGTTCCATACCGAATTTTGGCCAAAATGGGCAGTAGGTTTGGCTTTTACAAAGGACCAAAATTTACACTAACCGGTATGCCGGCCGGCATACCGGTCCCCTACCAGTTGCTTACCGGCCTTTGTAAAATTGTCCAGAATTCAATTTTAAGTTGCAAATAATTACAACAATGCCACCCAACGGCTATAAATGGCTAGTTTTGGATTGGGGGCTATATAAACATGCTTGAGGGTCCTTGAAAATGTTAGAGACTACTCCTACAAGTTGTATATACATACCTCTCTCCCTCAAGCTTCTAAATACTCTCTTTCTCTCTTACTCTTGTAACTTTCTAATTTACTTGAGAGATTGTG
>NMUG010006430.1:0-12595 GCA_002855965.1 Monotropa hypopitys | reverse complement strand
TTTCGATATATATATCTCTATATCGATATACAATTCATAAGCATTCAATCGATATATACTACATCCTTCTTTATTTCGATATACTCTCTGTTCAATTACATTTCAATATGTTTCCAGTTTATTTCGATATGCATACATTCTATTTCAATATGCATAAACCACTGATCAACGTTCAACAGAACATATTTTGATATATTGAAAAACCATTTCGATATATGATTACAATCGAACACAACCCAGAACATTCAAGTCATTGTTCATCATCTTCTTCACCATTCGATTTTATGAATAAACATACATATACCGAACTAAACACATCTATCAACTCACATGAAAATTTAATTACTTCTAACTCATGAAAAGCATCCCAAATCCGTAGAAATTCATCTAATTTACACAAATCCATATAAACCCACTTTTCAGCAAAATATGCAATTCATTCATAACTCCTTAAAAAACCTAGAAATTGAACGAATGGTACAACATAGATATGAAAGATATGCATCACTTACTTGTATATTCGATTCTACACACTTTAATTCATTTGATTCTTCAAACCCCCTTCTTGCAATTGATTTCTCTCTCTACCTCTCTTTGTATATTTTTCTCCCGAATGATTTCTAGTCTGAGAACACGAGATGTGAATAACTTCATTCTCAAAGCAATCCACTGAGCACATTAATCACACAACAACAAACTCCACCAATTCATCTATACAAGACACTTGTATTTCATCTATTTTGATATGTAACTTGTTTCTCATCTTCATATTTCGATATACAATAACAATGAAAGTGTACAAGGGCCTTATCATTTCGATATACTAGCATACCTATTTCCTATATATCAATATATAATATAAACAAATTTGAGCAGTCCCTTTCCTATATCGAAATACAGCAACCACAATACATAACATATATCGATATGCAGTCTGATTCTGGGCCAAAGTCTAGAGAGTTGATGATTCAAAGCTCTCAAAATAATTCTAACTCCTCAACTTCATTTTAAGTCCAAACTTATTAGTCTTCAATAATTCATCTAATTACTCTAACTCCTTAATTGATCAAAAACTAATTAAATGTGTTCCAAAATGATAGCAATCATGCAAATTCATTTACTCTTGGCATGATATTAAAGCAATTAAACTTGCTTAATTAAAATAACACACGAATTTTCTAAGACGAGTGTTACACAATGACATGCAACTAATTAGCCATATAAGCGGTGATATTCGGCATAAATCCATGAATGATGATAAGAGGTGATATGCGACTCTTAAGCCATATTTATGGTGTTTATAGTGAGAAACCTAAAAAATTGGTAACTTTGATTTCCAAGTATGTTTTTGGTGACTTAATCAGTTAATTAGGGAGTTTTCTTATCATTTTAATCCATTGTGATTATATATTGATGATGTTGTGATATTGTACATTATTTTTCATATATAGTACGTTGTTTGTTATTTTCCATTCTAGTTGAAACATATTGTGTCTGATGAATTCTCCTGAAATCCAATGGTGGATTTCAGTTATGTAGGATGTCTAGGAGGTCCACTACTAGCAAAGAGATGGTTTGAAGCTATATTTTGGTGGTTAGAGTTTATGTTCGGGTTGTCAAGTGTAAATATAAGCTTGTTAATTATCAATCTTAAAGAAGTTGTTCAATAATATAAATTATGTTTTATTTCCATTGTTATGACCTTGGAAGAGTTGTAATTATTTAAAGTTGAAAAATGATGTTTTTGGTGTTAAAACTATTTTCTTGGAAAGGATAATATGTTTTATTTCAGTTGTAATAAATTCACTAAATTGATTGATGATTAGAAGTCAATTATTGTTATATCATGTGTCAGTTGAACCATTACGGTAATCTATCGAAACGGGGTGTGATAGTTTTTTGTATCAGAGCATGGTTTGAAAATTGAGTCTTGAGATGGGATGAGTGGTTATCTAGTAGTGAATCATAGGATGTTGAGTCCTGATGTTAAGAATTTCTAACATGTTAGAATATATATTATTGTTTCATCTAGCAAAGAATGGATAGAGAATGGGATAATCTACAAGATGAGGAAGCTTATTCTGGTCTCAATAGAACATAAGGTGAAGAGGATAGGGTGCAGTGTGAAAGTGATAGAGTTCAAGATGGGATTGTACCTGCTAGGGGTTTAGAGGCATATAGGTTGTTGGCAACTTTTTTGCATTGGCAAACTCAACAAATGGAATTAACAATTTCAGGTATGAACTTCATTGTGAATTGTAGGAAGTTGATGTCAAAAGAGTTTAGTGGTACAGTGAATCCTAATAAAGTAGAAATTTGGTTGAAGTCAATAGAGAGAGTTTTGGTGGCAATGGGTGGTATGGGTGAACAAAAAATTTTGTTGGCCACGTTTAGTCTAAAAAATGAGTCATTAGTTTGGTGGGATACAATACAACGTCAGTTGCCAGTGCCAGGAGTTTTACCGACAGTGGCTCAAATGGTGACGTGGGCAAGATTTTTTCAAGCATTTAATGATCAAAAGTGTCCAGAGGCTTATCGATATGAATAAGAGGAAGTTTCTATAAAGTTAACTCAGGGGAGTATGACAATGTCAGAGTACGAGGCAATGTTTGCAGCATTGTTGCGTTATGTGAGTGATTTTGGTAGATACTAATGCAAAGAAATGTAGAAGATTTAGGTAAGGTAAAGAAGAGAATGTGAGGATGAGAATGACATCATTTAAAGAAAGAAATTATGCAGATTTGGTAGAGATGACAAGAGAGATAAGAAAAGATGTTCAAGAGATGTATATACGGAGAGAATAGTTAAAGAAAAGATGGGTAGATTCTGTCACGTCCTGGACTCATCCTTAAAGGTCATCGAGATAGACACCGAGTAATTCACACATTTACCTAAGGCCATAATTAATCTATTCTTATTATTCATGATAAATATGAGGATCATACACACTTAAAGAACTAAAGAAATACACAACTGAAATAAAAAGTATGTAAGATGGAATAACATCCAATAGACATACATACATCTATGAAAAAGTAGAGAAAACTGACTGACATAAATACATAACTAAGAATCAAAACTACTTGAAAGTCTTAGAGTATCTAGACTCATATACACAAGACTCATACTAGCTTCTACTTACCCATACATCTATTACAATAACTAGTGTGAACCTCTGCTAGCTATCCATGTGTTGTTTTACTAAAAATAATAATTTTCGTAAGCTAAATCTCGTAGAGTGACGTAATATAGAAATAGAGGTTTTATGCCATGGATACAAAAAAGCACATAAAATAGTACATTGGTTTCAAAATATAGTAGAGTCCATAAACTGAGTCATAAAGTTGTAACTGAGTCATAAAACCGTAACTGAGTCATAAAACCGTAACTGAGTCATAAAACATATACAGTTTAAATAAATATTGATGCCATAATAGGATCAGAAACATAATCATAGCATAATCGGTAATCGTAATAGAATCATATCATAATCTTGCTTATAAACAGAGCAATATGGATATTCGGGTTTAGGTTTTCTTAAAACTCTTATTTAACTTTAAAATATTATTCTTGAAATCCATTTCTTATTTTAATGTCATATCACAAGCCATCCTATTGTAGCATACATCATACTCTCAGGCGTCCCCAGGTAAACTAGCCAGACGTCTGATGCATAATTCCGTATACATTCCTCTAGTCAACTATTACACCCTAGGAAGGGCCATCAGCATAAATCATTAATTATTACCCTTGGCAAGGTCCATAAACATGAACCATTAATTATTACCCCAAGCAAGGGCCGTAAATATAACCATCGATTATTACCCCTGGTAGAGGGCCATAAACATAACCATTGATTATTACCTCTGGTAAAGGGCCATAAACATAACCATCAATTATTACACCCGGTGGAGGGCCCAACATAGACATTGACTATTACACCTGGTGAAGGGCCATAAACATAACCATCGATTATTACCCCTAGCAAGGGCCGTATATGATGGCTCGTAATAGATTTGTACATATAAATCATATCCAAGAAATACCTTAAAACATTTCCTAAATATCATGGAAGATAGGGATGTTTAGAAAAACATACCAGAAAATCCTCGTGTTAAAGTACAATATCACTCACCTGATTCGTAGCGGGTGTCGGGTTGACCTGAAAGTCCAATAATAATAATATAATCACTAAGGGAAAATTCTTAAAGAATTTCCTAACTTGTTTATTTATTTATTTCACCACTCATTGACTTCCCTTTAACTCTTTTATCCCAAGGTGATGCTTAATTAGGTTTTTCTTATATTTCCTCAATGTTTCACGTCAATTTTGGCCACATTTTTCCGGATCGGTAGCTGGACCGGTACCCACCAATATACTGCTTGGTATACCGGACAGTACACTAGATTTTCGGCTCGCAGGCGGTTGGATGGGAAATCAAGTTTAGCCAGACCGGTAGCACAGTCGGTGAGCCAGACGGCATAACGGTCGGTGATTCAGTCTTCAACCGGTTGCCAAGAATAGTTTGGCAGTCGGTTTTTTGGCCTTGGGGATTCGCGATTTGGACCCTTAAACATATTTTTCGAAGGATTCTATGGTCACTACTAGAATATACTACCTACAATCTACCTAAAAATGCTTTAAAACGAATCAAAAATACGTTTAACTTGTTCAATTCAGAATTTCCTTACAATTTTCTAAACTTAGATTTTTACTCGATTCATAGGTTTTGATATGATTTCTATGTATCATGAGATCGGAACAGAGTTCTTACCTTAGTTACTAAGTTGGTTAGACCGTTGGGGCATCCGATCTTCTGACCATTCTTCCTCTTCTCTCCCTCCTTCTTTCTCTCTTTGGTTTTTCCCCTGGGAGTTTGATTTCCCTTTTTAATTTTTATTTTTATTTTTCATTTTTTTAGTTTAGTTAGGATAAATATGGAAAATTATGATTTTTATACTTAATTGGGTTACGCTATGGTGCAGAAAGGTGCATTGTAGTTATAGTGAACCTTAAATCAAATTTTCATATTTTTGTATTATACAGTAATTCTCGTTATTCAACTTTTATTTCTAAAATTTCTATCGTACGTCTAAAAATTCCCAAACTTTACCGAAAATTATTATTCAATCTTTCGAACCTATTATTGGTTTGTAATGCTTAATATTCTCTATTAAGCTTAGTAATTAATTTCGATCAATCATAAGCACATTTTATAAATAATCTGAAAAAAACACGATGTTACAATTCTCCCAAACTTAAAAAAATTTAGTCATCCAAACATAAACTAGCTAGTGCGAAGAATAACACTAGGTAAATACCTTATGTAGTAAATTCGTCCGCTAACTAACATCCCCAACTTATACCTTTGTTCTACTTTAATTCATTTGACTTAAAAAGTTCTTCATCTAATACTATATAATCAATTTCCAATTCTTTCAGTTCCAGAAACATTATCAATATACTAATATTTCCGGTAAAATCATCTAAAAGTTTTATTCTTCCATTCTTAATCATTTTGGGTAATTATGAATAAATGAATTAATGTTTAACATTTCTTTTTATAAATTTATAAACCCAATATTACTCTCCTTACTCTTAAAAGGATTTACCTATTACAATTCTCATGTCCTATATTCCTTTTTACTATCAATTTCAATATCGAAAAATCCAATTTCACGATTTAGCTTGCCTCAAATATCATTTTACATAAATTTTTGAAGATTTAGATTGAGTTTTAAAAAATAATTCCATCTCTTATCTAAGAATATTTCAAACAATTTTCTAAAGAAGAATGCTAGATATGCACTAACTATCAAAATGTGAATAAAATTAATCTTTCTCTTAGGTCTAATCAATAGATTTAAATAAAAAGATGATATAATACTATCATAAGTAAATATTTTGCAACCATTGCTATCATGTTGAAAATATACATTTTAAATTCTATCAAATCATACCTGCTTCATTCATGTTGTATCTATGAGTGTTATAGCAAATGCTTAACCCTGTCTTCGTCTTACTAGGCGTGGTTCAGTGTTGGTGGTTGCTGGTGAAGTTGGGACTTCTTCTGGTAGCATTGGACAATTTCTAATTGGGTGCCACCATTTTCGACATCTAAAACAAGTTCTGGTAGCCTTTAAACATATTCCCAAATTCCTACACTAACAATTGGAATAGACCGGTATTTTGGGTTATACGACCGATTGGAATTTCTCCCTTGGTTTGAACTACCACTAACGTATTCTGTATTAATACTTTTCTTTAGCCTTTCCTCCTTAGCTCGTACTGCCAATTTCTCGGTCCCCCACTTCCATTCTTTCTTTGCTTTATTTTTTTTCAAATCAGATTCTGTCATTAGGGCGACATAAAGAACCTCTGAATATATGGACAACTTCAAAAGTCTTATCACGGAATTAATTTTGGGTCTTAAACCTGATTCAAACTTCATGGCCTTTAAATCTTTAGTTGCCACTATATGTGTGGCAAATCAGCTCAACATAGTAAATTTTCTATCATAGTTCCCTATAGTGGTTGAGCCTTGATCCAACGCTATAAATTCTAAACATTTGCTATCTCGTATAGATTTAGGGAAATGTTTTTCATAAAATATTTCCAAAAATATCTGCCACCCCATTCCTGGATCCATCTCTGTCCTAGTGAGCCACCAACGATGTGTATCTTCGTCGAATGTGTAAGTATCTAAGGTAACTTTATGGACTGCTGAACAGGGCAATAATGAGAAAATCTTTTCCATACTAAGCACCATGCTTCTTCCTAATCTGGGACTATACCTCCCGAAAATAACATGGGTCTCATTCTTTGAAAATCTTGTACATTTACTTTGTCATCCCTTGGCTGATTATTTCTTCCAATTATATCCACTATCCCCACTAAAATTTGTTCTATTTTTTCCACTCCATTAATCGGTGGTTGAGGTTCATGAACTTGAGGATGTTCAACATTCCCTTCAAGGTATTCATCCAAATGATCATCCATACCCCATAATTTCAAATCAATAACTCAATAAGTACTCCTTATCACTATAGTTCTTATATTATCTTAAGACTCTCTATTCCTCTGAGACATTTCATTTTGAAAATAATTTACAACTTATTTCATTTTATTTATGAAAATATCATTTTATATTTTTATCTTGTCTAAGAGTATCCACTTCGGATATTCACTGAAGTATCGGTGGCCAGTCGCACTTCCAATAACATCCAATATAGACCTCAAAGTTCTTGAAAACAATTTATCACATAAATTGAATACATGCACCCTTACTAGGGTTATTTCTGCATATAATAACACCTTTACACTTTCGAACTCACTCGGAAATCTTATATAGCCCAAGGTTTACACAAACTGGGCTATGATACCACTAAATCTATCACGACCCAGACCCATCCTCAGAGGCCATCGAGATAGTTTCCAGGTAATTCACACAGTTACCTAAGGCCTTACTTAATCTTTTCTCATTATTCATGATAAATATGGGGATCATACACAACAAAAGAACTAAAGAAATACATATCTGAAATAAAAAGTATGTAAGCTGGAATAATGTCCAACGGACATATGTACATCTCATAAAAAGAAGAGAATTGACTGACATAAATATATAACTGAGAATTAAAACTACTGGAAAGCCTTATAGCATCTAGACTCATATACACAAGACTCATACTAGCTTCTACATACACATACCTCTATTACAATAATTGGTGTAAACCTCTGCCAGCTATCCGTGTGTCGTTTTCCTGAAAATAAAAATTTCATAAGCTAAATCTCGTATGAGTGACGTAACATAGAAATAGAGGTTTTATGTCATGGATATGAAAAAGTACATAAAATAGTACATTGGTTCCAAAATATAACAGAGTCCATAAACTGAGTTATAAAGTCATAACTGAGTTATAAAACCGTAACTGAGTCATAAAACATATGCAGAAAAGAGAAATACCTATGCCATAATAGGATCAGAAACGTAATCATAGCATAGCCGGAAATGGTAATAGAATCATATCATTATCTTACCCTGTGGTAACATGTTTCTGCCGGAGGGGTCTCTGCGGCTACTGAGCGATCGGGCTTGGGGAGTCGGTTCCAATCGACGATTTGTGTGGTCCCTTCAAATAAACAAATGGGTCCTCCTGCTTGGCTCCTGCGACATAAGGGTGAGTGCCCGCCGGTGGGGTTTTACCAACGGGGCCTCCGATGCTTAAGTTCGCAACTGTTTTTGGAAGATAAAGCAAGAACGAAGGAGTCCGGACGGTAGCGGTCGGGGATCAGAGATCAGGATCCCGTGAACAGTACCCATAGGGGGTATTTATAGGGAGATGTTGGCTTGGGGCTTACGAATATCGTGTGGGCCGCGCGTCGAGGACCCAAGGGTGGGCCTGGACGGTTGATGGATCGGGTTGAATCGTACGGATGGGGCATCATGGTCGGATCCCCAAGATAGTGAAAGGAGGATAGTCCTCCGTATGGTCCGGTTCGCTCGGTACCAAGCTGCGAGCGACAACAAAGTCTCACCGAAGGGTGCTTGTCCGGGCATTGGCAGGGCCTCCGGTCCGGGCGTCTTATGGGCATCGCCCTCGCACTTGGATCTGCGATGAGTTTCTTAATGTGGACCCTTCGGTCCGGACGGGGATGAGTCGCGAGCCGCAATTAGGGTGCCAGAGGGACCTGTCCGGACCCTGATGGTCAAACACACGGCGGGACCCTCCGGTTGGACGGTCCGTATGGCCAACTCGTAGGTGATGTATTCTGTGACGCTTTTCTCCCCAGGGCGTGGGTCCGGTCACCACAATAGCCCCTCAATCTTTCCCAAATTTTTGGAAAAGATTGAAATAGTTCAACCGGACGCCATGCCGCCGGAGGCAAGTTGCGTTAATTATGTCTGGTGTCATGTTTGACGTCACCTGACAGACGTCGGGTCATTGATTAGACTTGAATGCTAGAAATTGCCACGTGTCGTGATCCGATTGGTGGGTCAAACTGACCGCCTCGGTACATGTGCAGAATTATTTAATGCTTTACAACTGTCTTGTACCTGGGGGAACCTATAAATAGGCCTGCTGGGTATGACCTTCGGTACTTCATTTTGTGCACAAGGATCCTCCGGAGAGCTACTTATTTTTTGGCAACACCGCTTCTCTGCTTATCATAGATCAGGTAGTCGTTCTATCAACTTCTTCTTCGTCGCATTCTGAGCTGGACCCTTTGTTTCAGCCGGCTCACAGGGAGGCCACTCCTGAAGCTAGTTCTAAGTCGTCGTCACCCATCGAAGAGGCCACGCCCGAAGCATCCTCTTCAAGGCGGCCTCCGGCTGGTAGCCAAGCCAATATCGTTCGGCACTTTTCAGATGAAGCCGAACTATCACATGTGGCCATGAGAGGTCGGTCGGGAAGAGCGCTGGGAGGGGCAAGAATGAAAGCCAGTGATGAGGGCTGCCCTTACCTTCGTTTCTTTCGTGGAGGGATTCATGAGTTCGAATAGTTCTCCCGTCGGTATGAGATCCCAGGTACCATGTTCGTTGCGGAGTTGGGCCGGTGGTTATCTACTCGGAAGACCATATCACTGTTCCTCTGATGGCCGTGACCGAAGGACGGCTGACGTTCCCCTTATGTCCATTCCTTCGAGGTTTTCTTCACGCGTTCCAGCTTGTGCCGAGCCAGCTGTCGGTTAACTGCTACCGAACCATGAGTTGCATTTGGATTCTGAGTGCCAGGCATGGGTTTGAATTCTTTGTGCCGGACCTCATGGGCCTGTTTTCACTATCCCGTAACTATTCATCCTGCCGGTATTTCTTTACTCCGCGAAAGCCATATGGAGACGTTTTTATGAGGCTGTCGGATTCAGAAAAGTGGGGAAACATCCACATCCGAGTCTTCAGTGAGTATAGCTTTTGTCCGGACGAGGAGCATCTATATCATGTCCCTCATGCCGAAGGCCATCCCGACGTGTCAGCCATATCCAAACGCCTGAGGTCCACGTCATCGCCCGCCTGGATTGCGGCCCTTGTGCGATGTGAGGACAGGGATGCTCCCACCCATCTAGGCTATGAACCGACGTACAATAGCTTTCTTGAGGACTAGAGGGCAAGAGAGAAGAGAAAGCTGGGAGAACATCCGGACGCACAAGCCCCTGTCCGGAGACGTATGACCATTTTTGAGCAATTCGAAGGGATGGAGATTCCGGATGAACTGAGATGGGATCCGCCGGAGACAGCTGCGGAGGGGGAACCTACGCAGGCTAAAGCTGATGTCGCGGCGATGGAGGCTCCGGCCGGGGTCCCAGTGGGGCTCCTTCCAGTGAAAGAAGAGCCCGTCGAGGAGGGGGATGCTTAAGACGGCGCTCGGTATGATTATTATCGCAGCCATCCCCGACCGACATATGTCCCAAGACCTCCTGAGAAGTGGGCTCCCAACTTATTACGGTATGACGGAAGGGTTGTTTTGACGACGAACGGTGTTACCGTTGATCCGAATATCGCATATCCCCTGATCCAGGCCCTGCAGCTCCCGGTTGACATGAGAGCCCTGCCAACAGGGATCGAAGACATGTATGACTATGCCAGCTCGAGTCTCATAAAGGTATCCCTGGTCTTATTTACCCGGCCCCTTCTATTAGTTATTCTGATACCTTTTCTGTAAAATTGCAGGCACTTCAGAGCATTGCCGTTTTGTACAAAAGCATCCAGAGTGTGCTCCGGAAGTCTTATTTTCGGAACCGTCGTTCGGAGCAGATAGAGGTCAAGATGAAAGAGGTAGAAGCTGAGAGAGATTTCTTTCGCTAAGAGCTCGAAGCGATGACGGGGAACAGAGACCGTTGGAGGGAAAAGTTTGGTGCTGGACCGAGCAGTGTTCCTTCGGCCGGGGGAGTTAGCTAGGAAGAGTTGAAGGAGGCGGTGGCCAAAGCTAATAGGAACGCCTATTCTGAGGGTCTCGTGGCTGCCAGAGAGGTTTACAGTGAGGAGTTGAAGGAGGTTTGTCTGAAGGCTCACGAGATTGGCTTCAGAAAGGGCTATAGCTTGGCCTTCCACGAGGCCTGGCAGATGGCGATGGATAAGGCTTGGGTCCCCACTGGTTCACTCCTTCGGATGGACGTAGTGGTGCCTGAACGCACAGTCCCTCCATTGGAATTCCCTTATGATTATTCTCCGTTTTTGCCTCCGCCGACTGCCCCTGTTGTGGAACCTAAGGTGCCAATTACTGGTTTGACGGAGGGTGTTCCTCAGAGTGTACCGGAGACCATTCCACATGTTGTGCCGGAGGGTGCTTCCTAGGATATTCCGGTGGTCGTTCATGGAGATGTGCCGGGGGGAATTCTCAGAACAAACTGGAATCGGCGCCAATCAGTTTGCCGGAGGCTGTTCATGCCAATGTGCCGGAGGTTGCTCGTTCGTCCCAATTGTAATGTTGTATTTGTTTTTGGTTCCTTCCCTGCACATAATTTATGTTGCGCAATAGTTTGTAAAAATATGTTAATTAATGTTACCTTGTTCCTGTCGGCGCGTACGAGACATTAGTGGTCCCAGAAAATGGATCCGAGAATATATGTCAGAAGGCCTTTTGCCGGAGGCCGACAGATAATTTGATCACATTTATTATGAGGATCCGCTTAGATGCCGATGTTAGCTGGTTGCCGACAGATCAGTCGGATATGGAATAGTCTTGTAAAGAAAGGAATAGTACCAGATTGCTGGTAGTTGCCTATTAGAGCCCCGGATTGGGATGGTCATTCGGAATATCGCCGGAGGCATATAAGACCAAGATTAGGGTAGTGTCCGGATAAATGCAAAGATCCATGATGCAGAGTCGTCCGGATTGACTCCGGGCATACGCATATGATGGCCCCTTAAGGAGGGCGTCCGGATTGACGGGGAGACAGCTCTGGGCGGTAGGTTATAACCAAGTTAAAGTTGGCGCCTGCCGGAGACATGGTGATGGATGGACATCATAATCCGGAGCCATGGTGACGGATGAATTGCCCATAGCCATGGGGTGGTCGCCAGGTTATAACCACATCGAAGCGTGTGCCTGCCGGAGCCACAATCTTCATTGCAGCGACCCGACAAAGCCAGACGGTCGGTCTTTGGAATGGATAGGCAATTCAGAGCCATGGTGATGGACGGTCGGGTTATAACCACATCGAAGCGTGCGCCCGCCGGAGCCATGGTGATGGTCGGACATCATAATCCGGAGCCATAGTGATGGATGAATTGCCCATAGCCATGGGGTGGTTGGCAGGTTATAACCATGTCGAAGCGTGTGCCTGCCGGAGCCACAGTCTTTATTGCAGCGACCCGGCAAAGCCAGACGGTCGGTCATCGGGATGGATAGGCAATTCAGGGCCATGGTGATGGACGGTCGGGTTATAACCACATCGAAGCGTGCGCCCACCGGAGCCATGGTGATGGACGGACATCATAATCCGGAGCCATAGTGATGGATGAATTGCCCATAGCCATGGGGTGGTCGGCATGTTATAACCACGTCGAAGCGTGCGCCTGCCGGAGCCACAATCTTCATTGCAGCGACCCGACAAAGCCAGACGGTCGGTCTTCGGGATGGGTAGACAATTCAT
>NMUG010006429.1:0-12594 GCA_002855965.1 Monotropa hypopitys | reverse complement strand
AGAGATGCAAGTCTGATTCGGGGCCAACAACTCCCACTTAAAACTCAGTTGAAACCTCTGCATACTGAAATACATTCCACCACATACCAAAATAGTTGGGTTAGAAGAAACAAACATGAAGACCAATGTCTTTGTATACCTAAATGTGCTAGGCCACATATCAGTATACAACCCCATATCACTAGTGTACAAAATCTCAATATATCAAAATGCTCACAGTAACAAATCCCTATCATACCAAAATAATGATGTGGTAGCCAGACCTTGGCTTGGGAGAGTGGTATCCATCACAGCGAGGCATACGCGGGCAGTCCAGCTCTGGACTCCAAGCGTCATATAATGTCCCAGGTCGTCGGCCTTATGACTCTTTGACAAACATTCCTCCATACCCGAAGGGCTGGGATGGTGGTCCAGAAAGCCTCTCTCGGTGAACATTGCAATACCTCCGAGGGAGCCGATTTGAGCGCAGACCTCACAACACACTAAACGTCTCTCGACAAAACGAGGCTTGTCGGTCAAGTGATCCCCAAACCTCTGGCTACCACGCCGATTGGTAGAGCATCATGTGTGTTTCTTGTGGCAAGGATATAGCTCCCAATTAATCAGCTATTTAGCAGAGAGTCCACCCGTCGGTAGTAGTCCAGAACGAAGCGGTTTGAACGACCGCTCGCGGTTCCCTCATCCGTATGACTGACCTGGCCCACCGACCGCACCGGCCCAATTGACCCAATATATGCAATAATAAGGGCTGATGCCATACGGGGAAGCCCGCAACGCGCATCCTACGTGCCAATCTTGGGCTCCAAGTCAACCTCCCCTATAAATACCCCTACAAGGTACTGTTCATGGGATCTTATTCTTTTGATCCCAGATCTCCAGACTACTCTAACTTCTTTCTATCTTCCCCCACAGAAGAATATTAACTTAAGCTTCAGAGGCCCATCAGTCACTACCGACCGGTGGGCACTAACCCTTGTTTTGCAGGAGCGAAATAGGTGGACCCCTCTTTATTCTTGCAGAAAACCCACGAAAGGCTCCGGATCAATCACCGACCGACCCGCTGCCTAAGGTTAGCCACTATAATTTGCGACTCCGCAGGGGATTGACTACATTGTCTCCAGGTTTTTGGTGGCCCTTCTAGTATTTTTCTGAGGCTTTCTGATCCATGGGAACTGAAATCCCTCCCTCGGAAAGGGATAGTGAATTCTCCAAAATTCCTCCACCACTGCCAGCAATCATCCCACACCTGTCCATGGGGATACTTGATCCGCCCACCAGCCATTCCCTGGTTGGATCTACTTCCGATACGGTCTCTGTCATAGATAGAATGATGAGGTAGAAGAACGCAGAGATTGCCCTCCTCAAATAGCAGACCGATGAAGTCGTCATGTATAAGGTCTTCCCTACGAGCCTGGGGACCCAAGGCTCCCTTTGATTCAACAAACTCCCAACAAGATCTATCCGGAGTTTTAGGAATCTTGAGAAGGCATTCCTTGCTCGTTTTGTCACGAGTGCCACCCAGCAAAAGGACTTCGGCGCCCTTATCAGCCTCCGAAAGTGTTAGGGGGAATCCCTCCAGCAATATGCTGACCGATACTGGGAACTATACAATGAGATCCAAGACTGCGACCAAGGCATCACAGCCACCTCTTTCAAGATGGGTCTTGAAACTGACAGTCTGATCTTCTGGGAGCTCATAATCAACCCTCTGGAGGATATAGATGATCTTATGCGAGGGGAAGACAAATTCTGCTAGCTGTAGGATCTTCTAGCTGACCATGTAGTCCAGCGCCCAACCGATCGATCACTTCCGTCGCCCAGACCTGCTCCTCGCTAGTAGATCAATCTTGTAAAAACCGAAGAGGTATGAAGACCAAGACCAGAAGACTATGTTGCCGAGGTGACTGTCTTCACTTAGCTAATTTACATGGTCCTCAAATAATTCCGAGATCTACCCTTCTACAGGCATCCAGATCAAAAGATGGGGACCGAGGGCAATGGTAATGGTCAAGCATTTTGCACCTATCACAAGGAAAAAAGGCACTACACCAACTCCTATCTACCGTTCAAAGCTTACATGGAGCTCCTGGTCCGCCAGGGCCATCTTAATCAATAGATCGACAGGTAGAAGACTCAGGAAGCGGTCTGATAGACCAAGTCGCCCGTCGGAGCCGAGGCAAATATCCCCCTCATTCCATAACTGCCATCTGGTTCTCTAGAAGCTTTTATTTTCGGCAAAGAAAAACAACATGTGGTTGGGTTCTCTTTATATACTTGCTTTCCCTACAGATCTCATTAAAACATATATTTGCTGTCATCTTTGTTCATCTTTTTTGTCTTGAGCCTCGACAGGATTAAGGGATATCCCTCCTAGGGAGGACATGGATCGACACAAGGTAATCCCTTTCCGTCATAAACGGAAGACCAGCCTGTTCAAAAGAACCATCAAACAAAGTTCGACGTCTCCCGACAAAACATGGCTCCGGCAGGCGCCACTTTGTGCATTGATTATAACCTCCCGTCCACCCAAACAAACTCATGGCTCCGATAGGCAATGCTTTGTGAGTTGTTTATCACCTATCGTCCACCCAAACAAACTCGTGGCTCTGGCAGGTGCAGCTTTGTGCATTAATTATAACCTATCGTCTACCCAAACAAACTCGTGGCTCCAGCAGGCGCTACTTCGTGCATTGATTATAACCTGCCATCTACTCAAACAAACTCGTGGATTTGGTAGACGCCGCTTTGTACGTTGATTATAACTTGTCGTCCACCCAAAAAACTCGTGGATTTGGCAGGCATTGCTCCGAGCATTGATTATAACCTATCGTCCACCCAAACAAACACGTGGCTCTGGCAGGAGCCACTTCGTGCATTGATTATAACCTATCGTCCATCCAAACAAACTTATGGCTCCAGCAGGTGCCACTTTGTGCATTGATTATAACCTACCGACCACCCCAAACAAAGTTCGGCATCTCCTGGCATATATTAACTCAACCGAGTTGTCTTGAACTATCTTCATCCAGCATACTCCGGACCTATATTACTGACGGATGCATCTTATTATACGCAGACTCCTACAGCTCTATCCCTCTGGATTCTATCGAATATTGAAAGAACTGTGTATCAACTTGTTGGAAAAGCCGATGAATGGTGGAGTTCAGTGATGAAGAGCGGTCGATTGTTAACTATCCTTCCCTCAAAGAGTTTGTCTTGGGAGTAGTTTGAGGCTATTTTCGATGAGCAGTATCTTCCTAATTCTTTTCACGAGAGGTTGAGATTGCAGTTCGAGTGTCTAACTCAGGATGACATGGTTGTCTCCCAGTATGCTTCGAAGTTTCAAACGTTGTCTTGTTTCGCACCCGGGAGGGTTAGTTTGGATGATTGCAAGTATCAAATGTTCAAAAAGGGTTTGTGTTGTTCAAATTCGACAATTTGTTGTGATTCGTGACCAGTCTGAGTTCTTAGGTAAATGTTAGAGTGTGAACTTCTCCTCCTTATCTTGCAAGCTGAGAGTTGCCTCCATATCTCAGGTTGTGTGCCACAAATATCGACAGTCGGGTCATTTTTGTGCTTAATGCACCATGCCACTTTCACCGTCAAAACCTTGTTCGCTTGTGGAGAAGTTGGCCATATGGCACGAAATTGTCCCAACTAGCAGAGGCTTATAGAAGAAAGGATACGCGATCTAGTGACTCTCTCTAGTTGTCATCTCTTGACAATGATTTATGTTTCCTAGTGAACTTCATATTCTTGTATCCTTGTTGAACTCTATTTGAGATTTGTTGTCTTCCCTTATAAAATTTCATTAGAGTGAGGTTGTGGATGATGAGGAAGCCCTTGTGATGTTTCATTGGTTTCAAACTCTTGTGGATGGCATTATAAAGCCTTTTTATTTTGTTTGATGTCGGCCTCAATTGATAAGATCCTTATTGGAAGTTGTTGTGGGGTAAGCCTTTCTTACGGTGGTTCGCTGCTGTGAATGGTGGAGATGAGTTGCTGACCCTAGCTGCACGGGGAAACAAACGTTAGACTACCGGCGGCGTCGCCGGTGGACCCTACGATGGCAAAGTCAGCAAAGGAATGTAGAGAGAGAAAGTAATTTAGCAGAGCTTGGGCTAGAGTGAGAGTGTGTACCTCTGCATTGAATGCTCATCTCTATTTATAGAACATCGGAGAGTGGCAGACACGCGCTTCGGTACAGGTGAGCTGATGTGGCAGGTCATGGGGCAGTGCGCCTGTCTCTTCTGAGTGTCTGAACATGTGGCCGACAGGTTGGCCCCGACAGTGTCAGGCGGCGCCGCCTGACAGCATTGGGCGGCAAAAAAGCTGACAGAGCATGCCTGACATTCTGCGGGAATCACGGAAAAGCTGATTCTGTGTCAGGTGTGTGTCTGCCATGTGCGCAAAACCCGGGATGCTGTCCCCGAGGGAATCTTCGCTGTGAACAAGGCACTTTGTCCTGTCTGGCCGAAGCGAGCTGCTTCTGCATTGCTAGTTGTAAACCGGGCTGTCCTGGGCTAAGAGACCTCTGCACAGAAGTAATCCCTAGGGAGCCTCTCTCGTCGGCCCTCATTTATGTTCGGTCTTATGACCTTGCTTCGGCTAGGCACCTCGCCTGGGCTTTGAGTCGCCGGGCCGGAGAGAGCCGAGTGAGGCCCTTTCGCTGGCTAAGCTCTGCTCGGCCATCTGTTGGCTGGCCTGTGCTGTGGTTCTCCTGGAGGAGGTCGTGGCTCCGGCCTCTTGAGAGTTCGGACCCCAACATTAGCCCCTCAACCCCTTTGGCCAGGCATTTTGGCAGAAGCGGGGTTGACTCGGTGCCGATAGGTTGTGTAGGTGCCGAAGGGAGGAGCGCCGGACCACTGAATTGACTTGAGACTTGGACCCCTGTCAGCATTTAATGAACCGTCATTATGACATTGCTGACGTGTCGCATTCTAGGGAAATGGCACGTCTGACATGACGTCACGCGGACAGGTGTCGCGTCGTTGGACGTCGTGCGCTTGATCTGGCGGTTGGGTGGCCCTACATGTCACGTTGCGGTTGGCTGATGCTGCAGCTGATGGGACAGCGTGCAGGCGTGCTGTCAGGCGTGCACCGCCGTCACATTTTTCGAGGCAGCGCAATCATTGCGGGAGCGGGGTGACCGTCTGGACCGGCTCGGCCGGTCACCCGGTTTTGGTCTCCAGGTCTCCCCTATAAATAGAGGACTTAGGGTTTCTGGCAAATCCCGTTTGCTCTTGCTCTCTCTCTCTCTAGACGATTTCCGGCCACCGTGCGGCGTTCTCCGGAAACTTGCGTTCCAGCCCATCTCTTCCATCTTCTCCAGCTTTCCAGCCCCTCTCTTCCTTCCCGGTACTCGTCTCTCCCTTCTTCGTACATTATGGTCGTCATTTTTGCACTTTTCAGTCGATTTAGCGACTGTTAAGGTTTGAGTGTTTGTTCTTCTGCCATTTTCGTGGCCTGGGAACTTCCTGCAAGTTTCTGGGCTTCAGAGGTAGAAGACGAACATTTAGCCTCCCTTTGGCCGAGCCGGACTGGCCTTGGCTGTTGGTTGAAGGCCAAGCCAGTGGTTTCCCTGTACTTCACCACGCAGGTTGGTGCCGGACCGACTAACGGTGCCCTCTTGTTTGTGTTCTTTTCAGATCCAACTATGGCTCTGAAGCGACGGTCCGACAAGTTCAGACAGTACCTGGACACACTTGAGGATCTTCGGCACTTCCGCGAGGAGTATGAGATCCCGGACGACGTGAACATACTGGTAGCCCCCGTCGGCCACAAAGAATAGGGACTGCAACACATTCTTGTGCCGGTCGTTGCTGTCGTTGAGGGGGGAGTACGGTTCCCCTTTCATCCTATCCTTACCCACTTTTTTGGTGCCCTCGGCATCACCCCATTCCAAGTAACAGTAAATACATTTAGAATCCTGCTGGGAGTGGCCAAGTTGAACGAGTCCCTCCCGCGGGCGAGCCGACTCACCTTTCTAGACATCTTCGGCTGCTACTATGTCAGCTATAACCAGAAATCCAAGAAGTACTATCTGGGCCGGAGACCTGGCCAGAACGGCCTGATTGCTGGCCTGCCGGACTCAGATAAATACACCGAGGACGTGATGATCGTCTCCGGCCATTTTTTATTCCATTTCACTATGGTCAGGGTCATGTGTACACCGTGCCACTCTTAGAGGGTGTCCCTGGTAAGCTTTATCCCTTCGGCCAAAGTTTTTTCTGTTAGTTTGATTCTGACTGTCTTCCTCCTGTGTAGACGTTGGGATCCTCAGTGGTTTGAAGAACGACGCCGACGCTGACAGGGTAAAGGCTTTTTCTGCCCTGTCGGAAGCTAGACGCTGGGACCCAACACTGTTGGAGTATACTCCATCCTACATCCATACGCTTCGGCCGCGACCTTCCCCTGCCGAGACATCTGCTAGGCGCTCAGCCGAGCCCTCTGCTACACATCCAGCCGAGCCTTTCGCTACACCGCCAGCCGAACCATCTGCTTCACCGTCTGTCGAGAAGGTAGAAATGGGACCCGTAAAGGTTATCAACCTTGAAGAAGAATTCCTGGCCGATGAGCCGGAGGGCATGGACATCGAGCCCTTGGTGACAGTTCTGAAGGAGACGACGGCAAAAGGCCGTGCCGATGATGTTCTTGACAGGCTGCAGAGAGCTCGTCGTGAGAAGAGGCCCCGGACTGATGCGGACGTGCAGTCGATCGAGCACTCTTCGGCTGCTGCGGAGAAGAATTCCGCCCAAGATCCCGCGGCGCAGGAGACGGCGACATCCTCCCAAAAGGAGATAATTCCTTTTGAGCCGAAGCTCTCCTATGAGGGCATTGCTCCCGGATGGGGGACACGCTGGAGGAGCGCCCCGTCGTGGCACTGGCTCTGGCCTAGGCCTTCACTCTGCCGAGAGAGATGGAGCGCCTTCCCAAAGGCCCCTGGTCCTGTTTGCGCAGGATGATGTACTACAGCGCAATGGTAAGCACAACTGCCTTGAACTTGTTGAACCTGTTTCCTTCGATATTTGTGTTGATAACTTGTCTTTTTGAAGATGATGCACGCTGGCGCCGACGTGGATCAGCACCTCGGTCATCTACAGGCTAACCGAAAGCTGACCGACAAGGCAGCGGAGGAGAAGCTCGCCGAGGTCCGAGGGTCCTTGGCCGCGTTGGAGGAGAAAAACAAGCAGATCCTGGCGACGGTCGAGATCAACGTGGCGGAGCTGGACGCCAAAAATGCTCGGCTCGCGGACCTCTAGGCTGAGATCCTCCGGCTGAAGGCGGAGAAGGAGGAGGTGCAGAAGAAGGCAGCCGCCAATGCAGAGGAAGAATACGCCAAGGGGTATGAAGATGTGGCGGCCGAGTGCCGTAGTCAAGTGGGCCCGCTGAGGGAGAAGCTTTTCAAGAAGGGATGGGTCAATTGCAAGGTCTCCTTGGGGGCCGAGGACAGTGCTGAGGGCCTGGGGGAGATTCCTCCTGTAAGGCTGGGGCTTGGCTTCTGTCTGCTACGCCGGCCCCTCCTGCTGCCGTGACGGGGGTTGTAGTTCCGGCCGTTGGGACTGGCGCCGTTGTGGCTGATCCTCCTCCTGGGACCAAGGCGCCCGGAACTGGAGCTGTCGGTTCCATTCAGCCAACTGCTTGACCATCCTTGCGCTCCTTTGTTGTAATTTGCTTTTTGTTTTTGTCTGGGCCGAGCCGATCTGTGGCCGGTCCTTCTTTTGAATTAATGAATATTTGAACTTTTGCCTTAAATTTCTTTGTCTGCTCGGCTATTTGCATAGTGTACCCTTCTTCCCCCAGCCTAGGAAAAGGTTTTGGTCAGCCAAGGCTTTGCCCTCGGCTTGGTGCTATACTTTGATTGCATTGCTGTTTGTTGATCGCTTCGGTATTGTACCGTACATTTTTCAGATGAATGCCAACTTATTGAGGGGTCCTTCGGTGATATAGTGCCGAAGGGTTGTACTTATCCTCGGCAAAGCCACCGAGGAGCTGCATGCACGTTTTGCAGATAAACGGCAACTAAGAGCTGCTTCAGTGATGTAGCGCCGAAGAGTCGTAAGTTTCCTCGGCAAAGCCACCGAGGAGCTGCTTGCACGTTTTGTAGATAAACGGAAACTAAGAGCTACTTCGGTGATGTAGCGCCGAAGAGCTGTAAGTCTCCTCGGCAAAGCCACCGAGGAGCTGCTTGCACGTTTTGTAGATAAACGACAACTAAGGGCTGCTTCGGTGATACAGCACCGAAGCGAAAGATAACAAATTTTGAGCAGGTATTTTGAGAATCAGGTTTTCATTGATTGAGGGCCTAAGGCCGAATTTACAGAGTCAGTGGTAGTACAATCGCAGGTTAGTGACATTCCAAGGACTTGGAATTGGGGTGTCGTCCAGGTCTTCAAGCCAATAAGCCCGGTCCCTGCATGACCGGTCACCCTGTACGGCCCTTCCCAGTTTGGGCCGAGCTTGCCGTCTGAGCTTTTCTTCTTGTTTCCCACCACTTTTCTTAGGACAAGATCATCAACCTTGAATGCCCTGGGCCGGACCGTCCGTGAAAAGTTTCTGGCTACTCTTTGCTAGTAGGCGGCTAGTCTGATCCTAGCCGAGTCTCTTCTTTCTTCGGTCAGGTCCAGGTCCATTTGAATCGCTGCGCTGTTCGTTGGCTCATTGAAGACTTAGGTTATGAGAGTTGGTAGCCCGGCCTCTAGTGGAATGACTGCCTCCATTCCGAAGGCTAAGGAAAACGGGGTCTGCCCTGTGGAGCGCCGAGGAGTTGTTCGGTAGGCCCAAAGAACGCTGGGAAGTGCTTCGGCCCATTTGCCCTTTGCAGCCTGGAGTCTCTTCTTGATACCGTTGCCAATGGTTTTGTTGGATGCTTCGGCATCATCATTGCCTTGCAGATAGTGAGGGGTGGAGTTGTAGAACCTGATTCTGTGCTCGACACAGAAGTTGGTGAAAAGGTCCCCCACAAACTGAGTGTCGTTATCCGAGATGAAGGCGTAGGGGATGCCGAAGCGGGAGACAATGTTCTTCCAGGAAAATCTCTTCATATCCTTGTCTTCTATAGTTACCAACGGCTTGGCTTCAACCCACTTGGAAAAGTAGTCCGTTGCTGTAATCAGAAATTTGAAGCCTCCTGGAGCCATAGGGAGCTTGCCGACGATGTCCAAGCCCCACTGAGCAAAATGCCATAGACTAGTCAATGGTGTAAGCTCTTCGGTAGGTTGTCTGATGATCGGGGAGAACCGTTGGCAGGAATCACACTTCTTCACTATCTGCTCCCCGTCTTTCATCATCTTCGGCCACCAGTACCCTTGTGATATAGCTCGGTGTGCTATTGATCTTCCCCCAGTGTGTGCTCCGCAGCTGCCGGCATGGAGCTCCTGCAATACTCCTTCCACCAATGTTGGGTGCACACAAAGGAGGTACGGTCTAGAGAATGACCGCCTGTACAATTTGTCCTGAGGGCCAAGCCAGAACCATGCCGACTTGTGCACGATTCGGTGGGCTTCCCTCTTGTCTTCTAGGAGTGAGCCATCCTTTAGAAATGAAATGATAAGGTCCATCCAGCTGGGACCCTGGCTGATGAAGAGGACGACTTGCTGCTTCGGCGCTTCAATACTCGGCGGATCTAGGCTTTGGACACTGACCGTCCTCTGCTCTCTGACTTCTGCTGCTGAAGCTATTCCGGCCAGAGCGTCGGCATGGGCATTTTGTTCCCTACCGACCTGCTGAATTTGGATTTGATTGAATAGACCCAGCCTCTCCTTGACCTTCAGCATGTATTTTCCCATCCGCTCGTCTCAGCACTCGTAGTCTCCGTTGACCTGGTTGACCACGAGCTGAGAGTCGCTGTAGATGCTGAGGCTTTGGATCTCCAGCTCTTCGGCAGCCTTCAGACCGGCTAGTAAGGCTTCATACTCTGCCTCATTATTGGAGGCGCTAAAGTTGAGCCGAAAGGAATATTTATGAGTGATGCCCTCAGGAGAAATGAGAACAACTCCGACTCCATTCCCTCGGCAGTTTGATGCTCCGTCGACGAACATTTTCCACGAGTCCTAATTTTGCAGCGACTCCGGCAGAACTCGTTCGGCAAGGACTTTGTCGGCCTGAGGATCCTCTGGTCGAGGAGAGAATTCTGCAAGGAAGTCGGCCAGGATTTGACCCTTGATGGCTGTCTTCGGCTGGAACTTGATGTCAAAATTTTCCAATTCTACGGCCCACTTGGTGAGTCGGTCGGATAGATCGGAGCGTTTAAGCAACGCCCGAAGAGGGAACTCGGTCAAGACAATAATAGTATGTGCCTGGAAATATGGTGCCAGTTTCCTGGAATCAATAACCAAAGCATACGCGAGTTTTTCAAGAGGAAGGTACCTGGTCTCGGCGCTGATGAGAGATTTACTAGAGAAGTAGATCGGCTGCTGCTCAAGCCCTTCTTGCAGAACCAGTACTGAGTTGACGGCATGTGGAGTGACGGCCAGGTATAGGTACAACTCTTCCCCCTGCATTGGTTTGGCAAGCAAGGGAACCGAAGAGAGGTATTCTTTGAGATTGTCGAGGGCCTCCCTGCACTGATCAGTCCACAAAAAATGTCTTCGGCTATTTTTCTTCAATACCTCATAGAATGGCTGGCATTTGTCTGAGGATCTACTGATGAACCGGTTGAGGGCTGCAGCCATACTCGCAAGCTTCTGAACTTCTTTTAGGGTTCTGGGATCTTCAATTTTCTGAATGGCCGAAATCTGAGAGGGGTCGGCCTCAATGCCTCGGTGCATGACCAGGTAGCCCAGAAATTTCCCCGAGCCAACTACAAAGGCACACTTTGAAGCATTGAGCCGGAGCTTATGCTTCTTCAATATATCAAATACCTTCTAAAGATCGTCCAGGTGGTTTTCTTCGGTTTGCTCTTGACTACCATATCATCTATGTAGGCCTCCATCGTGTCACCGAGCTGAGAGCCGAACATCTTCGTGACCATCCTTTGATAAGTCGCTCCGGCATTCTTTAGGCCGAAGGGCATCACTCGGTAGCAGAACAGTCCCCTTGGAGTAATGAACGCTGTTTTCTCTTAATCTGGGCCGAACATGGCTATCTGATGGTACCCTCGGTAAGCATCCATAAAGCTCATCCTGGCATGTTCGGCCGTTGCGTCGACCAGCTGATCAATCCTCGGCATAGGAAAGCTGTCTTTGGGGCAAGCTTCATTGAGGTTAGTGTAATCAACACAAACCCTCCACTTGTCGGTCTTCTTTTTGACCACCACCGTGTTGGCTAACCAGGTGGGGTAGTGCACTTCTCGGATCGCCTGCACTTCAGTCAGACAGTCCACTTCTTCAATAACTGCGTCGGCGTGAGCGGCTGCCGATCGCCTGGCTTTCTGAACGACGGGTCGGCACTCCGGCCGGACATTGAGGTGATGGCTGATGAACTCTGGATCTACACCCGGCATTTCGTAGGGCGACCAGGAAAATATTTCAACATTTCGCTTGAGGCAGCTGATTGTTGCCGCCTTGTCTTCCTCGGTCATCTCTGAGCCGATAAGAAAGAAGCGCTCCGGATCTTCGGCGCTAAGAGGGACGGTGTCAAGGTCCTCAATGGATTTAGCCGAGGCACTTGAACCGACGTCCTCCAGTACCGGCTAATCTGGAACCTCCACCCAGTGGACTTGCTCGGGGGTCATTTTGACCTTGACGGCAGCGATATAGCACTACTTGGCCGAGGCTTTGTCTCCTCTAAGCTCCTCCATACCTCTTGAGCCAATAAACTTGATGACCTGGTGGTATGTGGAGGCAACTCCCTTGATGCTGTGGACCCATGTTCGGCCCAGAATAGCATTGTAGGGCGACGGGACGTCGACTACCACAAATTCCACCTCGGTTGTGACTGTGCCGATGGTCTCTGGTATGGTAATTTTGCCGAGCGGCCAGACTGATGCCGCGTTAAACCCTACCAATGGCACATCGGTCGGTTGTAAATCCTATGATTTGTATCCCATTTTCTTGAACATGGAGTAATACATGACGTCTACTGAGCTGCCGAGGTCGACGAGGACTCTACCGACCTGGCAGTCAGCAATTTGCAGGGTGACGACTAGCGCGTCGTCGTGGGGATGTTGGACCCTTTCAGAATCTTTAGAGGAAAAAATGATGGAATACCTTGAGTCTGGCTTCGGCTTCTTCGGCATAGGCTGGACGACAAGAATCTCCTTTGCCTCTATCTGTTGGAGCTCAGACCGAAGATGCTCCTCTCATCGGTGATCCACTGTCTCGTGGATCACGTTAATAATGCACAGGGTCGGCTTGGGATATTCCTTCAGCGCAGCAGTGGCCGTCTTCCCTGATCAATGAACTCCCCAAGATGGCCGGCAGTGACCAACTCTTCTAGAAATTCTTTGTAAGCTCGGCAGTTGGTTGTGAGGTGGCCCTTCACCCTGTGATAGGAGCATCTGAATTTGTCATTGCCACCTCTCTGCGCTCCTAACCTCTTCTCTGGCCACCTGAAGTACGACTCCTTTTCGATTTTGCGTAGGAGCATGAAGGTTGGCTGTTTGAAGACAGTGGTGTGAGCCACGTACTCGTATGGCTTGTAGGTCCTAGGCTC
>NMUG010006428.1:0-12596 GCA_002855965.1 Monotropa hypopitys | reverse complement strand
CCATCACACACGAAGTGCCATGAGGGATGCACTATTACACGAGGTGCCGCGAGGAATGCACCTAATACGAGGTGTCACGAGGAATACACCAACTCACAAAGTGCCACGAGAGATGCACTGTCTAACAACAATCAAGGGCCACATCGTTTGGCCATCTACACCACCCTCACAATTTGGTTCTTTAAAGTTGGTTGATTTATAGGTGAATTGAGTAGATTTTCGAGTGCTAATCAAAGGAGACGAATTCTCCAATAAGGGCAACGCATTTTCCAAAGAGGGACGAGTTCCCAAATTGATGGTGACGAATTCACCTAAATCATCCTATCACGAGTGTCGATAACCTAGGGACAAGTTCCCTAGTCTAGTGTGACAAATTCACACACACGGTTCCAATTCTCTTCACCAAGACATTTCACTAAACACCTAATATGTATAAATGCATTCAAGGGTACTAGTCACCAAGGATACTTAGTTCATTATCCCAAGTTCTCAATCATAAATTTAAGGCCACATACAAGGGACAATTCATCAAGGCCACACACTCAAGGGCCTAAGCAAGATCACCCAAATTTCTCCTAGACCACATACAAGGGCCTAACCAAGACTTGACAATTCTACGGAACAAAGACTTATACTCGTAAGTCTCTCAGACATTTCATCAAACACCTAGCGGGCCATGATCACCGCTCGATTCTACTAATTAAAACACATAGGTCGAAACCCCCAATTTTCATCAAACTCTCATAACTCAATTACAAGACCTAGGCATGGAATCAACTACCACACATTCTCACAATCACCAAGAATTTCTAATTCTAATCAATTTCATTTCATCAAACATATGGAGTGCATAATTCTCAAAATATGGATTTTTAAGAAAAACCTTTGAATTTAATCTTATAAATCAAATTGGTGATCTAGCATAACTACGCGAACACAAGATATGAGCGTATTTACCTTAAGCTCCAAGGATGACGGGAATCCTAGCCACGAGATCCTTAGCACCGATGCAAACTACACACATCAATGGAAAGCCAAGGTCAAGGAGAATCAAAGTCCTCAAAGGACCAACACAAGAAAACCACTTTACTAATTGACTTACTCAAAAATCTTGGAGGACGACTTCACCACCTATGTCACCGGGAAGATCTCGCTGCGGGGAACAACCTTAAGCCTTGCACGAAGTCCGGGAGATGCCCGGAAGACCCTCAAAATTTAGAGAGAAGGTGGAGAAGCCATGGGAGGTAGAGAAAGAGAGAGAGAGAGAAGCTCTAGGGTTAGAAAATGAGAGAGGAGACTCTCTCTAGCCGAAATAGGGTATAAGTCACGACCTAGGGGTAAAAGGACAACAATACCCCTCATTAAAACACAAAAGAATTCACTTTCTGTGAGCGTCGTCCGGACGAAGCCCACCGTCGTCCGGACGAAGACCACAGTGGTCCGGACGAGCACCCCCATGGTCTGGACGACACCTCCTGAAGCACAATCACACATTCTGAGACCTTTGTCCGGATGAGACTAACCCGTCGTCCGGACGACCACTACTGAACTATTTTGCTGTCTCCCTGCCGAGCTCGTCCGGACGAGACTTGGCCGTGGTCCGGACGACCGGAGCAGAAAATCTCCAGAACTTGTAACGCGCGACCTCCGAGGGTGTTTCGATTATAACTTATTCGCCCGACCTCCGATTGAGGTGATTCAAGTTGCGTTGGATTCATAATCGAATCCTCTACCTCATCCTAGGGTCAACCACCTTAAAATCTCAATAAGATTTTAAGATAAAATAAATTAAGATTTCAAATCTTATTTAAAATACAAATTTATATTCCGGAAATTTCTTTATAAAATACGGGTCGCTACAGTCACACCTCAATAGTGATAATTATAGAGTAAATTATATAGAAGTGACATATGGCAGATCTATACAATCCCAACTCTCGAATCCCAACCACAACTCACTAGCGCAAGTACATCAGAAAATAGAAACTGCTGACTGAAATAAAAAACATCTCATAAACTCTGGTGATGATACATAAACTCCAACTCATCATAGATGCTAACATATACAGAATCCATCTCCACATTGGGAAACATGCCATGGACCATCCCGTACTAATGTATATGTACAAAATCCACTCTGATACAAAAAGAAAATAAACTCTCTCTGATACAACAAAAAGACAATAAAAACTCTCTGACCCAACCACAATCTCAATTCCTACAAAAGTACTCACATTGAACTGCTAATAAACTCCCTCATGCTCTAGTGCTACAGATGGACTGGACTAGACTCTAGCATCGATCACCTAAAAGAAATGTGTAAAAAATCTTCAGCTTGATGGCTCGGTAAATACCATAGAAAAGTATAATAAAGAGAAGAAAAATAGTTATGGATCACAGTATTTTTCAAAAACATACCTCTTATTTAAAACTCTTTTCTAAATATAGAAAATTCATCTATTTTAAAAATCTATTTTCCAAACACTTTTTCAAATCCTTTAAAAACTCTTTATTATTCCCAAAACCCTTTTCAATTTCTCTTTAAAAACTCATTTACCATGTTTTTCCTTCCCATGTCAAAATAATCTCATCTATTATTTTTTTAATTTCAAAACCCATTTACCTCTTCCTCATTTTAAAACTCATCTTGTCACTTTTTCTCATCTCAAACCCCTATTATCTCTGTCACGGATTGAATTTCCAAAGTTTTTTTAAATTTAATTCTTTGGTTTTAAATTAATCTTGGAGGATTTTAAATTGGATACTCACTTTCTGATCTCAAAATAGCCCTATCTTTATTGAAAAACTTGTTTTGAAAAGAGTTCGATTCATTCCTGTAAGTCCTCGATCAGTTTGATACATTTCGGGATGGCCCGGAAGGGCCTTGGCACCTTTTCCTCACTTCAGAGCACTTGTGCACCGGTTGGGCTCTCAACTGCAACCGGTGCAAAGTGGTTTTCAAGGTTGTGTTTTTGTTTGCATCGGTGCATGCACTGGTACGAGGAGGAATTTGTTGTGCATCGGTGCATGCACTGGTGCACAGGGGTTTGCATTGGTGTATGGAATGATGCACAGAGGGTACCGGTGATACTCATTAAGGGCAGTGTGGTCATTTTGGCTAAGGGGCTATATATATGATCTTTTTCCAATTTTGGGATTATCTCCCCCATTTTTATGACCTAGCCCCTCTCTCTCTCTCTACCTACCATGGCTATCTCTCCCTTCTTTCTACAAATCCACCCCCTTCCCAAGCTTAAATGAAGATGGTTCTTTGGAGAACATTGATCCCATCGCCGAGATCTCTCCATTGATGTGCATAGCTTCATGGGTTGTGTGTACACCCTCAGCTAGAGTTCTCTCTATCTTCAAGGATTAAGGTAAATATGTCTCTATCTTGTGTTTGTGTAGTTGTGCTAGGTCAACTAATTGGTTTTCAAGATTAATATTGAATGGTTTCTCTAAAATCCTTGATTTGAAAGTCATGAACTTATCTTGTTGAATAAATCTAAATTGATGGCATCCTTGCATGTGTATTGAGTGTTCTTGGTGGATGTGAGGATGTGAGAGTATCAATTTTAGACCTAGGACTTGTATTTTAATTTTCTTAGAATTGGGTGAAATTTGGGGGTTTTGTCCTCAGAGTCAAATTCAAGGTTTGATATGGTTTTTTGGTCTTGATTAGGTCCGAATGAGTGGCCTTGAGTGTTGGGTTGCAAGATGGATGATGGTCTAGGAGTCCTTGGTGACTAGAGATCTTGTATGCCCTTGTGCACACTAGGTGTTTGATGAAATGCCACAGTGAAGAGGATTGTGTGTTGATGTGTGAGTTCATCACACTAGCCTGGGAATTCATCCCTATAATATAAGTATTCGTACGTTGGGTGGTTGTGTGACTAAATACATATTGTATGTGTTGATGTGTGAATTTGTCACACTTAGATGGTAATTCGTCCCTATGAAGTGAACTCGTCGCTAGTGTTGGGAAATTTATTCCCTTAGATTGAATTCATCAGTCTAGCAAATCTACCTATATTAAATAACCAATGAAAAATGTGTGGATGTGGATGTGTGGGAAGATGAGATCAATTCGTGGTCTCCGGGCCAATTCGTGGTCATTTGTGTGTGAGGTTGGTTCTTGAATTCGTTAAGACAACCTAAATCAATTCGTGATTTATTCGTGAGCTAGTCGATCCTTGAATTCATTGAGGTGACAATAAATCAATTCCGGATTTGATGGTTTTTCTTGGTTGGTCCTTGAATTCATTGAGGCAACCCCAAACTAGTCCAAGGTTTGACTGTAGGGCTGATCATGGATTTGTCTAGGAGGTTCGAATCTCTTGTGGCCTTTTTCTAACACTTGTTCCAAGTCGGGAATTGAACAAACTAATCATGCAAGATAAATAAATTCACCAACGTGTATCTATATATATGTAGAGAGAGAAAGAATAGATGATGTTTAATATGGTTTGGTGGATTGTGTGGGCTAAGGCTAAGTCATAGCATTAGCTAGTGAATCCATTGTAGAGTTTGGTTCAAGTGCGATAGTTGGTAGCGGTGTTGTAAGGAATGAGTTGCGCTCGTAAGAATGCCTTGACTAGTGAATTCTCATAGTTGAGCCATATAGCCTTGGTATGGTTGAGAGTGAGATTCTTAGTCTTTGTGGCCCTTGGTTCTAGTGTAAATCACATAGTTGTATGGTTGAGGGGTGATGTGGTGAATAAAGATTGTGTATGGAGAGTATTGGTTTGTGTTTTGAGTGGTCCTGAGCAAGATAGAATAGATTGGGTCTTTCTTGGTACTCTAATGTAGATGAGAGAATTTGGTAAGGTTATATGCTTTGGTTGGGAGATGGGCTTGATTGTGGTGTGTATGAGAAGTGTGTGAGTGGTGACATAC
Organism: Monotropa hypopitys; assembly: GCA_002855965.1. Taxonomy (NCBI): domain Eukaryota; kingdom Viridiplantae; phylum Streptophyta; class Magnoliopsida; order Ericales; family Ericaceae; genus Monotropa; species Monotropa hypopitys. Next base: position 7,700 of record NMUG010006428.1, on the reverse strand, counting down.
TTGGGATTGCATTGTAGGGATTCACACTATATGCACATATCACCATGATTGCATTTACACTTGGTAGACGCATATTTGCTGGGTCTTTATGACTAAACCTTCATTTTTTAGTTCTATGTAGGCTTGCATGGTTTGATAGCTTGTAGCTGGGAGTCGACATGTGCTTGCTTCATCTTCATTTCGAGTGAGTAGCATTTCATTCATATTTTGTTTGGCCGTCATTGTATAAGATATCCTTTACCTTTTCTTTTGTAGCTAGAAGGCTTTAATTCAATTGTAAAGGCTATGTATGTATTTATTTTTAAGGCAAGCTTCATTTAAAGAATTTGTAAAGATGTATATTTTGATCACTCATGGCCCCCTTGTAGTAAGGTTTGATTCATATGGTTTTATAAATTGTCTTTATTTTATTCCTTTCAAAAAAATGGTTCAAAAATCTGGGGCGTAACAACTTGGTATCAGAGCTTTCATTCGAACACCTTGGAACCTTGGGGAGATTCTTAGTCTCAATGGGTTCTTCATGGGCATTCCATAGAGTCATTTGTTTGTGTTCACATGCATTGAGAGTTGCATAGCATTAGTATGCCCTTGTGTAAGGCATAGGAGATTGGTGTTGGTTCATGGGCTGAGTCTAACTATCTGTGGTTTTTGCGGAGGTCGTGTCTATAGATATATGTGTATGTTGAGTATGTGGTTTGTTTTCCTAGCATAGGAGATGGTTTTGGCTCTTAGGTTATGCATAGAGATTTATGAGCATTGTTGTATATTGGTTTGGGTATTGAGCGTGTTATTTATGTGTTTGTTAGGATTTATCATCGCTATTCACCTTAGTTGCTAGTATGGCTAACCGCTAGAGAGGTCACAGATCTCGTCAGGACATTCCAGTGGAAGATGCTAACGACGAAGAAAATGTTAATGTGGGTCAAGGAGAGGTAGCGGATCCAAGAACTTTTATTAGGCAGCTTGTTGAGGCCATGGTTGAGGCCACCAGAGAAGTTCAATCCCCCAGGGATAAAGGTTCTAACCACGTGATGGAGGCCTTACAAGAGTTCCGTGCTATAAACCCTCCTAGTTTCAATGGAGAGGGTGAGCCTATTAAGGCCAAACATTGGCTTTCCGGGATTTGTAAGGTGTTGGACACCCTTCACATCGATGAGGATGAGATGCGAGTATCATTTGCATCCTATCAGTTGGTTGGAGAAGCGGGAGAATGGTGGAGTTCGATAGTTGAAGCCAGGAAGGACACGCGGAGGATGGCTAGAGTTACAGACCTGGGAGCAGTTGATAAAGATGTGGGTACAATGTCATGGGAGCAGTTCACATCTACTTTTGAGGATCAGTACTTCCCAGAATCTTTTCATGAGTAGTTGAGGATGCAGTTTGAGTTGTTGCGTCAGGGTGACATGACAGTTTCTTAGTATGTGATCGAGTTTCAGTCCTTGTCTCGTTTTGCTCCAGAGTTGGTAAGTTCAGAGGATAACAAGTACAAGAGATTTGAATGGGGCCTTCGTCTTTCCATTCAGAGACTCATCGTTGTGCAGCATATTCAATCATTCACGACAATGTTGGAAAGTGTCAGGGTTATTGAGCCTTATTGCAGGGAAGAAGTGAAAGAAGTCGAAGTGTGAGAACCTCGTCGACAGTATTTTGGTTCGAATTCCACATCATCTTCAGGTATCATCGGAAGGAAGTGTCAGAGGAACCAATCTCATTCTCGCAGTCGGTAGGGTTCTCAGTCAATCATCAGTGTTGGTGTCATAGGATGGCTATCCAGGAGCCACATCATTTGTCATCACTGCAACCAGGAAGGGAATTATCGTTCTCAATGTCCACATATTACTTGCTTCGAGTGCGGCCAGTTAGGGCATTTTGGAAGAAATTGCGCGCAGATGAGTGGCAGGCAAGGGGAGATGTCAGTTTGGCGACATTCACCGATTGGACCAAGAGTTGATCAGCTCCAGTAGGGGAGTCAGAGTCAGCAGCCTCACCCCCAATCATTATCATCCACTCCTCAATTTGAGAGAGGAACCAATTCTAGAGGTGCAAGTCGAGCTTCGATTGAGAGAGGCAAACAACCAGTGGACTAGATGACCCGTGGCAGAGTGTACACCATTGATATAGTAGATCCAAAGCCGCCAGTTTCTCTGTCTTAGTGGATCTTTTGGCGTTGGCATTCTTTTACACGTATTACTTGTTTTTGAGATTGCCACTCTTATGTTTTTTTGTGGAATGCATTGTGAACTTGTTTGGATATTATGTGTTTTGCCTTGAAGTTGGTCTTCTCAGTAAACATCCATTGTAGAAATCTCTTCGTTTTGATTGGTGGGTTCACTTGTTTGGATGTTTCTTTTGTAGCTCATTTGATTTCTATCTCACAAATTGATGCCATAGTATCCTTGACTTGTAAGGTCACCTTCATATAGATCCTGGAATGGTTGATTTGTTTCCCTTGTGCCATCTTGTTACTATTGTGATGGTCATGCTTCATGTTTATCTCCCACTTGTTTGATTTGTATGTCTTTTGAAATCATTCTTACTTTCTCGCAAATCCATATCCTTGCACCCTAAGCATTGGGTAGATTGTTAGACGCATTGGGAATGAGTAATTGAGTTGGTTATTCATACACCTTCTGTGTGGAATCGACCGAGTATGTGTGTTCCTTTGATTGTGTGGTATAAGAATGACCCTAGTAAGTTAATTTGAGAATAGTGACCAGTCGGCACCTCTAAAATTTGAATTTTAGTGGTCACTCGATTATCGCATTGGGTGTGTGTGGGGGATGTGTGTTTGTGTAACCATGGGTAGGGTGACGAAATCATGAGAATAGTTTATGTGCGAGTTCGTAGAATGATAAAAGAGTGTTGATGAGTGTAGCACCGATTCGTTCCTCGTTGTGAATATTGTCGTGAGAAGATTGTTGGTTTCTTGTTCTTGAGGAGATTAATCTCTTGTGGGATCCTCTATCCCTTTGTGTCTTTGGTGAAATTGATTTATGTATCGACATGTCCACATCGTATCAGGAGTTGTCCCTTTTATTCCTTTGTGTGGCACGTGGGTTTTTCTCAAACTTGGTGTCCCTCGGTTGAAATCTTAGCATCTTTATCCTTGGTTAATTTCGGGGATGAAATTCTTTTAAGGAGGTTGAGGTGTCACGACTTGAATTTCCAAAGTCTTTTTAAATTCAATTGTTTGGTTTCAAATTATTCTTGGAGGATTTTAAATCGGATACTCGCTTCGTGATCTCAAAATAGCCCTATCTTGATTGAAAAACTTGTTTTGAAAAGAGTTTGATTCATTCTCGTAAGTCATCGATTAGTTTGACACGTCTCGGGATGGCCCGGGAGGGCCTTGGCACCTTTTCCTCACTTCAGAGCACTTGTGTACCGGTTGGGCTCTGAACTGCACCGCTGCATTGTGGTTCTGAAGGTTGTGTTGTTGTTTGCATCGGTGCATGCACCGGTGCAAGGAAGAATTGGTTGTGCATCAATGCATGCACCGGTGCACAGAGGGTTCCGGTGATACTCATTAAGGGCAGTGTGGTCATTTTAGCTAAGGGGCTATATATATGATGCTTGTCCTAGTTTGGGGTCATCTCCCCCATTTTTATGACCTAGTCCCTCTCTCTGTACCTCCCATGGCTCTCTCTCCCTTCTTTCTACAAATCTACCCCTTCCCAAGCTTGAATGAAGATGGTTCTTTGGAGAACATTGATCCCATCGCCGCGATCTCTCCATTGATGTGCATAGCTTTGTGGGTTATGTGTACACCCTCATCTAGGGTTCTCTCCATCTTCAAGGATTAAGGTAAATATGTTTCTATCTTGTGTTTGTGTAGTTGTGCTAGGTCACCTAATTGGTTTTCAAGATTAACATTGAATGTTTTCTCTAAAATCATTGATTTGAAAGTCATGAACTTATCTTGTTGAATAAATCTAAATTGATGGCATCCTTGCATGTGTATTGAGTGTTCTTGGTGGATGTGAGGATGTGAGAGTATCAATTTTAGACCTAGGACTTGTATTTTGATTTTCTTGGAATTGGGTGAAATTTGGGGGTTTTGTCCTCGGAGTCAAATTCATGGTTTGATATGGTTTTTTGGTCTTGATTAGGTCCTAATGAGTGGACTTGAGTGTTGGGTTGCAATATGGATGATCGCCTAGGAGTCCTTGGTGACTAAAGACCTTATGTGCCCTTGTGCACACTAGGTGTTTGATGAAATGCCACAGTGAAAAGGATTGTATGTTGATGTGTGAGTTCATCACACTAGCTTGGGAATTCGTCCCTATGATATAATTATTCGTACGTTGGGGTGGTTTGGTTACTAAATATGTTTTGTGTGTGTTGATGTGTGAATTTGTCACACTTAGATGGGAATTCAGCCCTATAAAGTGAACTCATCGCTAGTGTTGGGAAATTCGTTCCCTTAGATTGAATTCGTCAGTCAAGCAAATCTACATGTATTAAAAAACAAATGAAAAATGTGTGGATGTAAATGTGTGGGAAGATGAGATCAATTCATGGTCTCTGGGCCAATTCGTGGTCATTTTTGTGTGAGCTTGGTTCTTGAATTCGTTGAGACAACCTGAATCAATTTATGATTCATTCGTGAGCTAGTCGATCCTTGAATTCGTTGAGGTGACTATAAATTAATTCCCGATTTGATGATTTTTCTTGGTTGGTCCTTGAATTCATTGAGGCAACACCAAACAAGCCCAAGGTTTGAATGTAAGGTCGATCCTGGATTTGTCAAGGAGGTTCGAATCCCTTGTGGCCTTTTTCTAATACTTGTTCCAAGTTGGAAATTAAACAAACTAATCATGTAAGATAAATCTATTCACCAATGTGTATCTATATATATATATAGAGAGAAAGAATAGATACTGTTTAATGTGGTTTGGTGGATTGTGTGGGCTAAGGTTAAGTTGTAGCATTAGCTAGTGGATTCGTTGTAGAGTTTGATTTGAGTGCGATAGTTGGTAGCGGTGTTGTAAGGAATGAGTTGAGCTCTTGGGAATGCCTTGTCTAGTGAATTTTAATAGTGGAGCCATATAGCCTTGGTATGGTTGAGAGTGAGGTCCTTAGTCTTTGTGGCCCTTGGTTCTAGTGTAAATCACATAGTTGTATGGTTGAGGGGTGATGTGGTGAATAAAGATTGTGTATGAAGAGTATTGGTTTGTGTTTTGAGTTGTGTTGAGCAAGATATAATAGTTTGGGTCTTTCTTGGTACGCTAGTGTAGATGAGAGAATTTGGTAAGGTTATATGCTTTGGTTGGGTGATGGGCTTGATTGTGGTGTGTGTGAGTGGTGGCATGCTTGGGATTGCATTGTAAGGATTCACATCATATGCACATATCACCATGATTTCATTTATAGTTGATAGACGCATATTTTCTGGGTCTTTATGACTCAACCTTCATTTTTTAGTTTTATGCAGGTTTGCATGGTTTGATAGCTTGTAGCTGGGAGTCGGCATAGGCTTGCTTCATCTTCATTTCGAGTGAGCATCATTTCATTTATATTTTGTTCGGTCGTCATTGTATAAGATCTCATTTACCTTTTTTATAGCTAGCAGGCTTTAATTCAATTGTAAAGGCTATGTATGTATTTAATTTTCAAGGCAAGCTTCATTTAAAGGATTTGTATTGATGTATATTTTGATCACTTGTGGCCCCCTTTTAGTAAGATTTGATTCATATGATTTTATAAATTGTCTTTCTTTTATTCCTTTAAAAATGGTTTGAAAATCCGAGGTGTGATAATCTCTTTAATTAACTTTAAAACCCGTTTTTCCTCTTTTCCTCATTTCAATATCATAAGATGAATTAGGATTCATCTCAACTCATTACATGTCTCATATCAGAACTACAACAGCCAAGGGTCATCCATTTTGATTGACCATACATTTGACAATACTGTAACCCTGTGAGTATTTTGGATAAGTACACCAGTAATAAACCAGGGGCCTCTTGTCGCCCTGTCGTAGTGATAAGGACTCATATATAACTCTCCCACACAATGTCTGGAAGTAGGCTCAAACTCTCCCACACTAGGCCTGAAAGTAGGCTCTAACTACTCAACATCAATCCCGAGGTGGATTTCAAGGCATCATAGTGTGAGAGGAATTCTCCTTGAAATTATGCAGAAGCTTATGGCACTACCGAGAGGGGGTGAATAGGTTGCCAATTAAAATTTACTTGCTAATATAATGGATTTATTTTTGAATTAATTATTTAACTCAATAATGTATTTCAATTTCTTGAAAATAAACCAGTGAACATTTATGAGTATTTAATAAAATAATTCTTTTTTTATTTAACAATCTCAAAACTCCTTTATTTATTTAAGCATATGCACCTTGTGATAATAATATGTAAATAGAAATAAGTGAAGCAAACACAGGTGCAAGAGAGTATAAGGGAAAAGACACAATCAGTGGCACAATACACGATATATAGTGGAAACCACTTAGGCATCAATCGATCCCTAAGTATAAAACCACTTGGACCTAGTCTACAATCCACTAGAAACAACAAAGGTTTAGGATACAAGAGTTACTGAACTTATCCAACAAGCCCACCTAGCTCCTATCCAAAGCTCTCTGAGCCCCTTTTGCTGTCCTCTAGAAACCACAATGCTCAACACTGATCTCCAACTCTCGATCGGCTTCGGAGTGCTCCGGCCAAAGTAGACAAGGTCAACCAACAAATAATGTGCGTGCAAGTACGAACAAATGAATTGAATCGCAAAGCAATACTATACACAAAGTCTAGAGGAGTAACTAACAAAGGAGTAGAACCAAGCACTAGAACAAGTTCCAAACTCTAATGCACAATGGAATAAGTGATTTAAGGCAAATATGCCCATAGAACAATTTCCTAAGGAAAGGTTCTATACAAATCACTACAAAGAATAAGTTGATTCAAAGGTAGAAGTACCCAAGGAGATATTTGTTAGAATACTCCAAATCAACCAAAGAGACAATCTCGAGTGAATAACTAGGGCAAGCAATAAATTGCAAGAAAGAAACTCCAATAAGAGATTGATCACAAATATATTCACAAAGCCAAAAGGCCAAGGGAAAATCACAGGCTAAAGAGTAACCCAAAGTGAAATATATTTATTATAAACTCTCAAAAACCACAAGGGTAAGGGTAGAAGCACAAGGCTTGAATATAACCCTAGGAGAGTTTAGATACAAAGTAGATATCCCCCAAATCAAGAAGATTGGTGGGACTAGATATTAACCCCAAGATATGATCTACTATCCAAAACCTAGAAACACTAGGAACCAATTTGACAAATCTAGAGAAATAGATCATTGATCTAATCCTAGACACAACAATCAAATCCTTGTAATGAGAACTAATATACCAATGGTATATAGATTATCAAGTGAAGCACAAACAAGAATTGATTATAATAAGATGTAGGATCTCTAAAAATTGTATGGATCAAGGGACAAAGTTAGAAGTTTAGAGTAAAATCGCAAAGAGATACTACAACCACAAAACTCAAAATCTCAAGAGGACAAGGGTAAAGCTTTATGAAAGCTATGTGTGCAATGATAACCCTAGGTGAGATTTAGAGAGACAATAACCCTAGAGTGTACTAGGGTAACAACAAGAACTCTATGAACAATGAAAAACTAACTCTCAAAGTCAAAAAGAAATAACCTTAGACTTACAAACTCTTGCCAAGAT
>NMUG010006427.1:0-12596 GCA_002855965.1 Monotropa hypopitys | reverse complement strand
CCTCACGTAAGTATGATCATATTCATGTAGTTTATCAATTGATTTTGTCCATAATTAGGGCTGGATTAAGGGTTTTAATCAAATTCATTTTATGTAGAAAATTCCTAGATCTAGATGGATTTTTATGAAATTAGTGGTTTTTGAGGGTTGTCTAAGACCCAAAAAATCGAATATGTTCAGTATCATCATGTTTAGAACACTTGTGGTGGGTTGATTTTGGATGCTTAGAAGTTAGATCGAAAAGATTAGTGGATGAAACATCAAAAAATTTTAGAAAACGATTTCTGTATAGGGGTACCGGTTCCTTGTACCGTAGGGTACCGTTCACTGATGAATAGTGGGGTTTGGGAAGTTGAGGGGTACCGGTCCCTTGTACCATCGGGTACCGGTCCCCGCTGTGCAGTAAGTTTTAATTGGAAAAAGGTACTGGTCCCTTGTACCATCGGGTACCGGTCCCCTGCTGTGCAGTAAGGTACCCAAGAGGACGGGTATCGGTCCCATGTACCGTGGGGTACCGGTCCCTCCTCGGTTGTTTTAGGTAGTTTTTTATGATGTCTCGGGGGGGTTCGGGGCTTAACTTCGGAAGTATATGGGAGGTATTAGGGACTATGTTGGAGACTATAATGGATAGTTTAAGATAGTTAATTCTTTCATAAGTAAATTATAAATTAAAATCTTATCGGATATGGTTTTAACTTATCATTATCGATACAGGTGAGGTGTCGGAATACTCCACAGTAAAGAATTAAGTCACTTGAGATCTACACGTCTTGGTGAGTGTGTAGATGTCTTTCCATACACGTACTTTGATTTTTATAGTTGGTTTATCTTTAATTGATAGTGGATTTACTTGGGTATTGTTGTTATATGATCACATGACCTCTATTTTTGGTTGCATGTTTTTTTTGAGATGAGGAGGTTAAATTTTGTATGCTCCGTTACTTGATTGATCTTGTTTAGCATGCAAGTATAAATGTGAACTAAGTATGATGGTTGATGCATGTGACATGTTGTTTACCTTTTGGATTATCAGATTGAGAAGTATCTATATTGTGTGTTGATGTCACACGGAAAAGAAAGTACGAATTGGTAAAGAACGTAAAGTGAAACAATCCCGGGGCATGCTTTAATAAGCTATTAGACCGAATAGGGGAAATAAAAATTAAAGAAGGAAGATGTGATGACACCTTGGGCATGCTCCAACGAGCTGTTAGGGCGAGAATAGAGGTGATAACTTTGAAATACCCTTGACATTCTCAAATGAGCTGTTAGGCCGATAATAAAGGTGAAAAGATAGAATAACCATGCGCATGCTTTTGATAAGTTGCTAGGCCGAGAATAAAGGTTGGGCTTGATTGATTCGCCCTTAGCAAGTGTGGGACACTTGCTTAATGTTAATAAAATTTTAAAAAGAGAATTGACATGTCAATAAACATTAAAAGAATCAATGTACTATATGTACTAATGTTATGAATACATGAACAATTGCATGATTACGTGATATATGGGAAGAGACATCATTCCTTTTGGCTTACTCGAGTTATTTGTTCAGTTGCTTTATTTACATACCAAAGTGCATATATGATTGTCGTATCTGACACTCCTGGATACGTTTTGCTTGTTGTTTTGCAATTTATATTCAGGTCAGGAAGATTAGTTGGTTCACCTGCAAGCCAATGTCGAGATGTCTATCTTTTAGGGAGAGCTAGTTGGTAGTATTTCTTATGGGAGTTTTTCTCCTAATTTTATTTATTGTGCAGTAGTGTTAGCAGTTTAGACTATTTTGTGTTTTTGGTAGTAGAGAGAGTCGGAGATCAGTATGTTCATTTTATTTAGACTTTGCGGGAGTTTCTTATCTCTCCTGTTTTAGTCTTTAGAGTTTGACTTTGGGATTTATTTTCGTACTTCCACCGTGGTTAAAATTTTAATGTTAACTGTGTGAGATGTTTTATTTATATCTCTTGGGTTTTAGTAGTTTGGATGCTTTGTAAGTCACGTATCCATTATTGGTTAATTTATTTTATTATGTTGTCGGGACGGGTCGTGACATTGGTAGTCTTTGAGATGCGTGATGGGATCCAACTTTCCATCATACTTTGGAAAATTTGGAAGGGTGAAACCCTTTGGGATCGTGTATGAACTGATCTCCTTGGACAAAGGAGATGATGTGATCTACTGGACTGCACACTTAGCTGTCTCTTGAGTAGTTCCCCTACCCTTGAGACACTCATTGATCCACCTTCGCAAATCATTGATCTCTACTGGGACTAAATCATTGTCCCCACTTGGATTCTGTTGAACTGGTACAAAAGCCTTGGCACAAAGCTGGTCCTTGAGATCTCTCACTGAGCTTATAGATCGAACAGGGTGTGCCTCATTGATACGACTTCTGATCCTGCTGTGGTGCTCACTGGGTTTTTGGGGTTCTCCAACCATCCGCCTCCATCTCTGAAGAGAGATGAAGCCCTTCCTCCCCTATTCGCACCATGTGCCCTCCCTAAGGCATTATGTGCCACTCCCTAACCCCCAACAGCCCTTGGAAGGTTGTTGACTGTTTGTCTTTCCTGACTCTCTGACACAACAATTGTTGACGACACCTGGTCCACTGGCTTGGGATTCTATTGTTGAGCCATATGATTCATCTCCCCCTCCAAACACCTGATGGTGGACTCCTGAGCCATGACAAGTTCCACCAGTTCCTCATTCCTAACAGACCTAAATCTGGACCGGGATTAAGAACCTAGAGAATGTGTCATGCTCTCTTATTCATCTATATATTCAGCGTCCATATCGAGATATTCTTCATCTTTCAAATTTCCAGCCTCTGGCGCTTCGACTTCCTTTCCTTTCCCAGCGTATTGACTTGGACCACCTTGCACAAACTTCTGGAAATAGGAACGACCCCTGGACTTCTTGGGGCTGGTGGTGGCTCAAGGTGATTCTCCATAGCCCTTTTGCCATCTCCAACTATTCTGAGTTGTCCTTGCACTTCGTTGTCTCTCCTTGTTGCCATCTTCTTCAGACTTACTTCAAACTGGTACGTGACTTTCTTCTTCAAACCTTGCATGTGGATTTTCCACAGACGACGCCAATTGTGTGTGGATAAATCTTACTCAGTAAGATTATTGCTTTGACCTTTGACTTTGCTAATTGGATTCCTTCTACATCTCCTTCCTTCCTTCTTATTGCTTGCTCTCTACTCCAAGTATCTCTGCAACCACAATAATGGTTAGAAGACCCCCACCACTGTGGCTTGGAAGGCCCTCCGATGATTAAGTTAGTCCCATGGTAGAATAACTTAATCCTTAATCGAAAGTGAAACACAAAGCTTGAGAGAGAAATTTGTTACAGGTTTGTTACCAGAGAATGTGTCGGTCCCTTTCCAGAGTGTGATCTTCTTCCTTTTGTATCTCTATCTCTCTGTCATTAATACGCCGTTTCAACTCATTGACTTCGCATCATGAAGGGAGGATGAATCCAGACGGGAGACTTCTCATCTCCCATCTGATTAATCCATCTGACTGATCATCTCCTGCCGTTTGACTTTTTCTTGTACCTCTACCATACTTACTCGACCTAATAAGAGTTGAAATGTACATTGGCTAGTTTCTTACTCATTAACCAATACCTGTACGTCCCGCCTATGTTATTGCTGAGTTGAACATGATCCCGCACTACAGATGTTTACCGCGCTGGGCCTAGCCTTATCTACAGTCGAGGTGTCAACTCTATACGTAGCTAACTAGTTTTTGTCACGATCGTGCCCTGTAGTCCCCTAACACCTAAGTGCCGCACTACCAGGATGTCTTGTCTCGCTAGGCCAGACCTAATCCTTAGTGCAACCTAGCTGTTTGGACTTACGGTTGTCTATATCACTTAAGATCTAGTCCACGTATTATACATATAATACACATCCAGCTATATCTTCCTTGATTAAACATGTATGCCCCTAAATAGAGCTCCCGTGATGCCTGGATGTTTAGCCGCACAAGACTAAACCCCATCCTCAGTATAGATTCTCTATGGACGTACTACCGTCTAAATCTAGGGGATTCGAACTGTGCATCGAGGATGCCTGTATGCCGCACTGCATGAATGTTATTCCTCATGGACTGACCTTATCTCACAGTGTCACACACGGACATATAATACACTGAGTGCAGCACATACCTGATGTTGTTGCCGCACTGAATAACTGCACAATAAACATGAATCCACGATGCCACGTGACTAATTTAGATTTATCCCACTACAAGAATTTAAGCCTAAAATTTCTCAATAAAAACAATCATTTTAGATTAAATAGTTACAGTTATCCGAATAAACTAATTTTTTACGAGATTATTTAAAAAATTATTTTAGAATTTATCAAGATGTCTCAAAGTCCCAAATTGCTATTTTTTTAAATCAATCGCAGCTTGTACCCAAACAATTCGGGATAAAAAACCCCGTCTCTACTCTTCTTCAGCACTCCTCCCGTCCACGATAGAGTATCCGGCGAATCTGAATTCGATTCTTCTGATGGCTATTACTTCACAACCTAATTTAAGTTCAGTATTGATCGCATGCGCTATAGGGGCAAGTATTTTCTTGTCGATCGCTCCTAATCAAACACTGGCAAAGTCCCGCCGCCCAATTTCGGTTAGTTTTCCTGCCTTCTCCACACCAAACCTCCCCTCTCCCCCCCTCTCTCACACATGTAGATGCCCATGTACATATATGTATTCATCAGCCCTAAATCTTGTTGGGGTTGTCCCTTTTCCGCGAACACAGGACACTGAGATCAGAGAAAAGAAAAACCAGTGCTATGCAGACGTTGAAAGGTATTTGTAATGCATCTCGATTTTTTTTGCAGACAATAATTATTCATTTGCAACATTTTTTTTGTTTCCGTTCTTGTGGTTATAGTTGTAAGACCCAATAACACTGAACTTGTCACTATGAATTGTAAGCAAATGAAAATTTCTCTCTTTCTCTTTAGTTTATCATAATCTGTTCCAAATAAGCAACGTCTGAAATGGCTTTGTTTTGTATTGACTGCTAATTTAGTCTTTCAGTTGAGAAGAATGCATAAGATTGCCCTGCCTGATTCTTACATTGGTGGAAAATTTGATTCTAAACAGTGGATTGTGGGGTTGGGAATGCAAGGTTTCAATGATAGCCAAGGAGAATTGCGCTCTACGCTGTCTTTCGCCTGCTTGTTATGAGTTTGTTTACGATGGGGATCCTGTAAGAGAGAACGGTTGAAACCTATGTAATTTCATTTATAAGTGATTTAGTGCTTTTGTATTCTTTCTTACCCATCATGTGATTGTACTTGTCCTCTTATCAGTTGGAAGAAGGAGAGAAAGATATCTTCAGGAGCCAAGAGTATAAATTTTGCATGCACAAGTAAGTTACACATCTCCAAGGAGCCACAATGCCAGTATTTTTCTATATGTTATACTTTACATTTTATGTTGCAAAGAAACATTTAACTATGATTTGTTCTATATATTTATTTGCATTTTTATGAGTTATGGCTACTAGTTTGCTGATGCAGCGGAAACTTGACAGAAAGATAAAATAAAAGGGATAAGCAGAATGCCGGATTGATTCGCCTGGAATAACTCCGTTGATTCTTTTCTCGATCTGTTGATTCGCGCATGAATACCAGAATCAAGGCTCGCGGGCTGTTGATTTCGCGCACGAAATGCCAGAACACGGCTTCAGACCAAATTGTTGATTCCTAGAACAAGAATGCTGAAGGGGAATGCGGAAATAGGAACAAACAACAGCTTGACTCAAATTTTCATTCAATCAATTCTCCCTTTTTACATCCATACGAGGGCCCTTTATATAGGGCGGTCGTGCACAGTTCCAAAAGAGGCAAAAACCCTAAGTACAAGTATGTGTCACCGACATAAATAGGCCCAAAAAGGAAAAGTCCATCCTAAACATTCGGATAAGTAAAAGAAATAAGAAAAGACAAAAATCACAATTTATTGTGGGACCAGAAAAAGAGAGCTGGAAACAAGTTCCAAGTTACGGAAGAGGTTCCCAGGTGGTTGGCGCCAGCTGCTTTATCCCCTGCCGCACAGAAGGAGTGAAGGCTGAGCTGAGCTGAGAATGTCTACCTTGGCCGAGCTGTTACGACGGAGAAGAGCTGAACTTCTGTGCTCGGGAAGGTTGGCGCCAGCTGTCTTATCCCTTGTCGCGCAGAGGGAGGGAAGCTTTGCTCGAGCTAAGCCCCCAGTCTTGTCCGAGCTGAAGGGTTGTGCTTGGGAATAGGGCCTTCCGCTGGGTAGAGTAAATGGGCCTTCCCTGACGAGTGCGGGCCCGGGCTGGCCTGTTGGAGAAGACCTCTGGCCGAGCTGGGGAATAGACAATTGAGCCCATACTGAAGTAGCTTGGCCGAGCACTGGGAGTGCGGGAGCAATTGCCTTGACTTCTTAGAGGGCTGACAAAGGTTGTCTGGTATAGCTGGTATTCCGGATGTGACTTGCCGTGCTCCAAAATTATGGAAACTGAGCTCGTCTGGCGAGATCGATCATAGAGTGCCAAGCTGAGCGACAGCTGTTCTAGAACTGGGAGCTCGGGGCTCATGTTCTTCCAACTCCCACAAGAGTCTCTCGTACTCTTCTGAGAAGATATCCCTCTGCCTTGATGCCCATCTTCAATCAGACTCGTCCAAACGAGGAGGTGCTCCCCCTGAAACACTATCGCCCGGTATAGGAGAGGGCTAACAACCAAGCAGCTCAGTGCAGCTCCTTTCGCCGACATGTCAACGGAGTGGCCTGCATCATCCTCTCCAGGTTGGGAAAAGTTCGACCTCGAACTTGCGCTCTCCCCGTACTGTTGCTCCTTGAGTGAAGTCCTGTCATGGAGCACACACTCCAGGTCTTGTGGCTAGATAGACAAAGGCTGGCCAAAGTCGGACTGGTGTGGTCTGGGGCTGAGCTTCTCATATCTACCGAGAGACGTGATCCTTCCTGTATCTCTGGCGCTTAATTCGCTGAGCTGCCACTGCTCCCTTAGCAAGTCGGTATCTGGAGTCAGATCCCACATATTCTCATAAGCCTCCGTGGTGGGACTGTAGCTGGCTGTCGGGCTGCGGAATCTATTGCTTCGCTTCCTTATCTGTTCTAGTGCTAGTCGACCATCCTCTTGAGTTGTGTAGTTCTGCTCGGGACCCTGTTGATTAGGGCTGAGGACGGCGGGAGTGAGGGGAGCTGCACAAGGTTTGAGGAATCCGTGATCCCAGTTAGCTGGGTTCCAATCGGTTAGTTGTCCCATGGGAGCGCGTTGGAACAAACTGAACTGACATAGCGCGGGGCTGAGCTGCGCTGAGTCGCGTTGTTCGTCCAGGAGGGTGGGCTCGAGCTCCCGATGCACCACTTCCTCTGCTCCTTCAGATGCTAACCACACCGAGAAAATTTTGTGAGAGGTAAACTTACCAGAGGATTCTATCGTAAGATGTGGAAACAATAGAGACTCGGAGATAGTCTCCTGGCATGTGAAAATTTCCTCCAAAAGGGGTTCTTCGTCGTAGATCGGATTCTTGTCATATGCACCAAGAAGACTCACTGGAGCTTCCTGAAGACCTCCTCCGACGAAGAGAGATTCCTCCATGTCAGGCTCCGAGATAATTGAGTCATCCTCTTTTACTACCCGACGGGGACGCAAACTCTGCCGTCGACGTCGTGGTTGGGACTGTTGTAGCAGTTGGGTGTGAATGGTGGCGACGCCGTCCACCACTTTCTTCATTGTTTCCTCCAATCGGTTGAGTTTATCAACATGGCTGGATTTCGCATCGTCCTCTCATATCGACGCCTGGCCCCTGGAACTCCATAGATAGAACTTTTTCTGGATGCATCCCTATGATTCTGATGGAAATCGAGATACTGAAGCCTTGATAGGATCAAGAACGCAGTGCTCTGATACCAAGCTGATGCAGCGGAAACTTGACAGAAAGATAAAATAAAAGGGATAAGCAGAATGCCGGATTGATTCGCCTGGAATAACTCCGTTGATTCTCTTCTCGATCTGTTGATTCACGCATGAATACCAGAATCAAGGCTCGCGGGCTGTTGATTTCGCGCACGAAATGCCAGAACACGGTTTCAGACCAAATCGTTGATTCCTAGAACAGGAATGCCGGAGGGGAATGGGGAAAGAGGAACAAGCAACAGCTTGACTCAAATTTTCATTCAATCAATTCTCCCTTTTTACATCCATACGAGGGCCCTTTATATAGGGCAGCCGTGCACAGTTCCAAAAGAAGCAAAAACCCTAAGTACAAGTATGGGCCACCGACATAAATAGGCCTAAAAAGGAAAAGTCCATCATAAACATTCGGATAAGTAAAAGAAATAAGAAAAGACAAAAATCACAATTTATTGTGGGACCAGAAAAAGAGAGCTGGAAACAAGTTCCAAGTTACGGAAGAGGTTCCCAGGTGGTTGGCGCCAGCTGCTTTATCCCCTGCCGCGCAGAAGGAGTGAAGGCTGAGCTGAGCTGAGAATGTCTACCTTGGCCGAGCTGTTACGACGGAGAAGAGCTGAACTTCTGTGCTCGGGAAGGTTGGCGCCAGCTGTCTTATCCCTTGTCGCGCAGAGGGAGGGAAGCTTTGCTCGAGCTAAGCCCCCAGTCGTGTCCGAGCTGAAGGGTTGTGCTTGGGAATAGGGCCTTCCGCTGGGTAGAGTAAATGGGCCTTCCCTGACGAGTGCGGGCCCGGGCTGGCCTGTTGGAGAAGACCTCTGGCCGAGCTGGGGAATAGACAATTGAGCCCATACTGAAGTAGCTTGGCCGAGCACTGGGAGTGCGGGAGCAATTGCCTTGACTTTTTAGAGGGCTGACAAAGGTTGTCTGGTATAGCTGGTATTCCGGATGTGACTTGCCGTGCTCCAAGATTAACGAAACTGAGCTCGTCTGTCGAGATCGATCATAGAGTGTCGAGCTGAGCGACAGCTGTTCCAGAACTGGGAGCTCGGGGCTCATGTTCTTCCAACTCCCACAGGAGTCTCTCGTACTCTTCTGAGAAGATATCCCTCTGCCTTGATGCCCATCTTCAATCAGACTCGTCCAAACGAGGAGGTGCTCCCCCTGAAACACTATCGTCCGGTATAGGAGAGGGCTAACAACCGAGCAGCTCAATGCGTCTCCTTTCGCCGACATGTCAACGGAGTGGCCTGCATCATTTGCTTGCTTCAATTGTTATCGCGCGGACACTCTGTATGTTTTCAATCAGGCATAACAACATTGAATGAGATGAACACATACTGTATTTGGAGTTAATTTTTGAAATACTATGCAGTCAATTGACCCCATAAGGAAGTACTTAGTGTTGCCCCCGATAGAAGTCAAAATGCAACTTGCAGTTATCTGATTATAAAGGTTGGAATCTAGAGTGCTCAAGTCTAGCTACTACAAAATGAATTTGTGGATGCTGGTCAAACTTGCAGGCATCAAAGTGTTGAAGGAAGGCAGAACTATCATTATATGGTTTCTGGCAATGGCGAGATTTCCCATCATATGGATAGATGCCCTAACTAGATTGGAATTGTTTGTACTCCCTCCATTCCTTCATGTTGGTCCCTTTCGGGGTTCCAACTATTTAAAGAGATGCAATGATTGCACTTAATTCAAATTTAATGACGTCATTTCTATCATTGCCCTTATATTCTAGCCACTTTGCAACACTTGTAGTTATTCGAGGGATAATTTTGTAAAGTTACGAGGTTTATATTTTGACTTTCCAAAAAGCATTTTGGAACATCCCAAAATGGAATGATGGACCAGTAACTAGGAGTAGAGGATTAAGATTTTTTCTAGCTTTTGATGTCAGTGATTAGGAGTTGTTTTATTCACTTATAGGAGTCTAGAATTTTTACGGTATGCCCAGATACACTGAAAACGCAAGAAAAAATTTTCACACTCCCTTGGTGCTATGGAGTTTTTTTTCCAGTTAATCAACTTATGAGTCACGACTGCCGACTTAATGAGATGCAAACAAACTCCTCAAATGAGCTATCCTACAAGACTTGTTTTCCAAGAAATGGAGTCCATAATGAACCTATAGTGCATTATTTGGGCACAATACATATTTGGAAAACAACTATTTTGATAGGATGAGCGATGAAGTTGTAATGCTCCAAAATTTTGAGCCTTCCCAATCTAGATTAGCAAGATGCTATTGTACTGGCCAATATTAGCATTCTTTAAGTATCACATGCTGACTCCAAATAGGGATGTGAGTTCTATGCCAAACATCTTGAAAGCGACATGATTGTGCCCGTTGGGTAGCAAGGCAGGCAGGGTAGATCCCTCTCGCATCACACAGGTGGATTCTTGGGCATTGTACACGGTTGGTATGTAGTACCACTCGTGGAGCCGGCTTTTCGGGAGGAAGACACGTGCCAAGTCGTTGACAAGTCTGTGACAAGTGGTATCAGAGCGGGTTCGTGACAAGCATACATGGCTACTTCCGGGGATGAGTTTGAAAAGAACGATGTTGTTGTCATCGCTAGGTCAAGGAAGGCGTCCAACAAAGATGCAATGGCGGCAATAGAGGCCCGACTCGATAGCATAGAGGGAGTCGTGGCGGAAAGGCTCGACATGCTGGAAGAGGTGTTGGTTGGACCAAGCAAGCCGAGGAGCTATGTGGGAGACTTCTACTCCTACTTTACCGATCTAGTCATTCAGGTGGAGGAGGTCGAGGAGAAGGTGGGGACCTTTGAGGATCGCTTGGTAGCGGTGGAGTGCAACTATGCAAGAAGGTCATTGTGGCATCGAAGGACGTTGGGGCAAGCATGTCCAAGAGGAGGGTTAGAGCATTAGAGCCGAAATGTTACGGTGGTACAAGGGATGCCCTAGAGATAGACAACTTCATCTGGAGCATGGAGAGGTACTTCGACAATGTCAATGTCGAAGATGAGGATGAGAAGGTACAGACGGCTACCATGTACCTTGTGGACAACACAATGTTGTGGTAGAGAAGACGACATGCCGACGTGGAGAAGGGGTTGTGCAAGATCGAGAGTTGGGTAGAGTTCAAGAGGGATCTGAAGAAGCACTCCTACCCCAAGAATGTGGAGTTCTTTGCATTTCGCAAGCTCCGCAAGTTGAGGCATGTGGGCTTATTGAGGGACTATGTCAAGGAGTACTCGACACTAGTACTAGAGATCCCCGACATGGCCGAGAGGGAGGCATCGTTTGGGTTCTTGTATGACTTACAACCATGGGCGACACGACAGTTGCAAAGCAATGTGGTCAAGGATATGTCCACGGCTCTTGCAGAGGCAAAGAAGTTGGAGGACTTCCAGGTGATGCCGGCTAAGCCCAAGGTTGGGAGGGATGGCCACGCTAAGGGTGGGGGAGTCCACACCAAAGGGAAGAAGAGTAGTGCTCACTCGACTCCAAGGGTGACATATGATGAAAGATCCGATAGAGAGTCCCGGTCGGACAAGAACAACTGCGACAATGGGCGACGCAGCCCAACAAAGCATGGCAATGGGCAAGGCATTAAGTGCTTCTTGTGCAATGGACCACACTTGATACGCAATTGTCCACGAAGAGGGAAGCTCAATGCCATGGAGAAGAAGAAGTCGCAGAAGGGATCCGACAGTGAGAGTTCTTCAGGGGAAGAACGACTTGGCAGTGTTCAGCTTCTTGGTCACCAAGAAGAATGGAAAGAAGGATGCAACGAGAAACATCAAGAAGAAAGACGTGTTGTACGCAGAGGTGAAGGTGAATGGGAGACCTTCCAAGGTGTTGATCAACACGGGAGCCACACAAAATTTTGTTAGTGCGGAAGAAGCCAAGAGATTGGGCTTGAAGGTGAAGCAGGATAAGGGTTGGTCCAAGCCGGTGAATGCTGAGGCCAATCCAATCCAGGGAGTTGTCCGAAGCGTTGACATTACCATTGGGAGTTGAATGGGACAAACGGAGTTCTCGGTGATCGAGATAGATGATCATCTGATGATGCTTGGGATGGACTTCTTAAGGAAATCATGTGCAATACCTGTCCCTCACATGGCGGAGATGCTTTTGCTATCCGGGGAGAAGCCCTGCACGGTCTCTTTGGTGGGGTGGAGTCAGTTACAGAGGGAGAAGTCGCTTGCATTAGTGCAACAGGATGGGAAGCACGACAAGGGCAATTACGTGATCTTGGACACGACTTCAAGTAGGGGAGTGTGTCAAGGTCTGCCAACTACGTGACACTAGAATCTCTTCCAGTTGGACTTGGGCGGATTGGAGATGGTTCTAGGACATCGTGGAAGGTTCCGGAAGGATCTGGAGAGTCCTAGTCAAGCTTGGAAGATTCTGGAAGGATCTAGAAGATTCAAGAAGCAGCGGGAGAATTCTGGAAGGGTCCAGAATATTCGGGAAGGAGCTGGATGCACGTGAAACTCCTCTCGGATAACATCAAAGTCTTTGCTTGGACACCCTATGAAATGCCAGGGATAGACCCAGAGGTGGCGTGTCATCAACTCAACGTCAATCTAGAGCAGCCACCCATCAAACAAAACAAAAAAGCAGGAGGTCCACCCTGCAACATGCCGAGGCTGTCATTGAAGAGATGTAAAAGCTCCTTGCTCGCACGTCGTTAGTGCAAT
>NMUG010006426.1:0-12596 GCA_002855965.1 Monotropa hypopitys | reverse complement strand
CAAAAGATATGTTATTTGCATCGCCATATACGTGTATCATTTTCCTCACGACATCAGCCATGGCTGATTCATCTTCCTCCTTCAAATTTACACTCCTCTCCCTTGTTTTCCAATTCTAACACTTTAACATCCTAACACTTACTAATCTATTTCAATTTCATTTCATTTGCTTCTCTTTCCTTTATTTAAATTTCTAAAAATTCTAGAAAAATTTCAATAATTCGTATTTAATATTTTCAGACTTCTAAAATTATCTCGGGTATTTTTACTTCATTTCAATATATATTTAATGATTTAATCCCTTTATTAAATCTTTAATAAATTCCTAATTATATGATTAAGTTTGTTTTACGTGAACAGATTTCACAAATCCAGCTAGGTCAGTTGCCTCAGTCCCAGATCTTAGGGAGTAGATCATCCGTCACAGGGCTCTTGTGCGAGTTCAACAGAATCTCAGTGGGGGTATCAATGTAGCCCCAGAAGACATCAATGACTTGCAAAGATGGATCGACGAATGTCTCAGGGGTAGGGGAACTGCCCAGGAGATGGCTAAGCGTGTGGTTCAACAGATCACCTCATCTCCTCTATCTAGGAAGATCACTTCATACAGGATCCTGAGGGGGTTCATCCTTCCAAACTTTCTAAATATATGATGGGAAGGTGGATACCATTGCTCATCTGAAAGGCTTTCAACAAACTCTCATCCTCTGCGAGGGTGATAAGATTCTCTATTGCAGAATGTTCACCTCAAGCCTGGGGCGTTCAACATTGATGTGATATCACAAGCTTCCGGCACAGTCTATTACTTCTTGGGAGCAATTGGTCGAGACCTTTGTTGGTCATTTCATTACCAGTCGTGCTACTCCCAAGCACTTCGATTCTTTGACATCACTGAGAAAGCATGCTAACGAGAATCTCCGAGAGTATGCCGGAAGATATGTGGAAATGTACAATGATGTCGAGGATTGTACCGAGAAGCAGGTAGTCTCTATGTTCAGGTTGGGTCTCTCCTTTGGTGAGAAACTAAGGGAGTCCCTAACCTTGAAACTTGTGGAGACCTTCCCGGAGCTAATGGAAAGGGTAGAGCAGCACTCCAAATTAGAAGAAGAGTCATACAGAGAGGCTGGCCGCTCTGCCAACAGGCCCCACTGCGCTCACGTGGTGGACTCAGAAGAAGAAGAAGCCTACAGTTCGAGAAAATTCTTCGGAGAAGAGGGAATAGACACCTGCAGCACATCAGACTAACTTTGCCGGGCTGCCCGTCCCGAGGATGCCCAAACCAGGACCAGAGTCATGCAAGTCCATCAGGACAAGTTTCAATGTCCCCATATTCTGTCTGGTTTTCCCACTACAGAATGAACCATTTTGGCGGTGTCCCGCAAAGCAGAGGGGAAACCGAGAAGAGATGGAGGCATCAGGGTTGAAGTGCAGCTACCACCAGCAGTACGACCACATGACCGAGCAATGCGTAGACTTCAAAGAATATTTGAAATAGTTGGTGGATGCTGGTCATTTGAAACAATACCTCGCCCAGACACCTGCCCCGGGTGATAGGCCTAGGCGGGTGGATAGACGGGGTGACTGTTCAGATGAGGACTTGGCACCTACCGGCATAATCCATATGATTCATATAGGAGAGGACCATGTAAGAAGAAACCAAACAAGGGCCCAGAAGAGAGGAGAAGCCTCAGAGCAGCATGTCCTTCAGCTTGGATAGAAAAGACAAAGAGAAGATAACCATGTAGAAGTACAAATCTCATTTTCTGATGCTGATCTAGAAGGGGTCATCTTCCCGCATAGCGATGCATTGGTGATCATATTAAACATCAACGGATTTAATACAGAGTGGATCTTGGTGGATCAGGGCAGCTCTATCGAGATCCTTTATTTCCAGGCATTCAGAAAGATGGGACTGACACAAAAAGATTTGAAAGAAGCAAAATCCCCTTGATTAGGTTTAGTGTAATCCCAGTATGGCCACTAGGCTCCATTGTTCTTCCTGTCCGGGTAGGATGGGTTACCAAGGAAGTTGAATTCCTAGTGGTGAATCTTCCATCTGCTTACAACGCAATTATCGGCCGCACATGGATGCATAGGATGGGTGATATACCATCCACCTACCACCAGGTGATCAAGTTACCTAGCCCAAAAGGGATTGAAAGCATAAGGAGAACCAAAAATCATCCAGAAATTGTTTCTTGGCGTCGATCAAGCATACCCCAAGTGTAGAGCAAGTAAAGTCCATAGAAGTTCCAGACCATCCAGTTCTTGAAGACGTGGGTGTGGACCCCAACACCCGTGTGGTGGAAAACCTGAGGAAGGTTCCCACACACGAATCTGACGAGGACATGTATTTCCTGCTCGGGGAGGAACTCCCTAAAACGGATGCCTCTGAGTTGGAGCGGGTGTTGAGGGAAAACATTGATGTATTCACTTGGACTCCGGCAAAAATGTCTGGGGTAAAGCCAAGTGAAATATGTCACCACCTTAACGTGGATCTATGCCACAAGTCGGTCATGCAGAGAAGAAGAAGACCAACCAGTCAACACACCGAAGCAGTTCTTGAAGAAGTAGATAGGTTGTTGAAAGAAAAAACCACCAGGAAAGTGTATTACCCGGAGTGGCTGTCAAACACTATTGTAAAAAAGAAAAATGGAACATGGCGTGTATGTGTAGATTTCACTAGTCTCAATAAAGCTTGTCATAAAGATAGTTTCCCAATGCCTAAAATTGATTAACTAGTCAACTCCACGACAGGATACAAGCGCATAAATTTTTTGGATGCCTACAGGGGCTACCATCAAATCGCGATGTATGAGCCTGGCGAGGAGAAGACTTCGTTTATCACCCTATTGGGACTCTACTGTTACAAAGTCATGCCCTTTGGGCTACAAAATGTAGGGCCAACTTACCAGAGACTGGCCACTCTCGTGTTCCGAGACCTGATTGGCAAGAGCATGGAAGTTTATATAGATGACATGGTGGTCAAGTCCAAGGAGGCGGACTCCCACTTTGTCGATCTGTGCAAAATGTTTGAAGTACTAAAACTGTTCAAGCTTAATCTCAATGCCTCAAAATGTGCCTTTGGAGTAAGCTCATGCAAATTTTTGGGTCATTTAGTGACAAGAAGAGGAATTGAAGCCAACCCGGATCAGATCATTGCCTTACATACGTCCAAAGTCCAAGAACGACCAAGAGGTGCAACGATTGACTGGGATGGTTGCCGCACTGAATCGCTTCATCAGCCACAGTTCAGACAAATATAGACCGTTCTTCCAGCTGTTGAAGAAGAGTGTCTCTTATGTGCGGGGGCAGACTGTGAAGCAGCATTTCAAGACTTAAAGAAGTACCTGGCAACACCACCATTGATAGCCACATTAGATCCAAGAGAAGTGTTGACGGTATACCTTGCAGTTTCAGAATATGCTGTCAGTGCGGTCCTGATCAAAGAGGCAGATCGGCTACAGATATCAGTCTACTACGCGAGCAAGACGTTGTTAGACGCAGAGACTAGATATCTCTCGTTCGAAAAGTTGATCCTTGCTTTGGTGATGACATCCAAAAAGCTGCAACATTACTTCCTTTCCCATCCAATCAAAGTACCAACCACTCACCCAATCAGACCTGTTCTGAGAAAGGCAAATTTGTCTGGGAGGGTGGCAGGATGGTCAGTCGAGTTGGGCGAGTATGACATTGAGTTCGTCCCCCGCACAACCATCAAGGGGTAGGTCCTGGCAGACTTTGTTGTCGAGTTCTCACAAGGTCCTATTCCAGTACCAGAGCAGCAAAGTGAAGTGGAGGGGGTCCCTACACATTCCAAGTTACCGGTTGATGAGCCATCTATAGACAAGCTATGGAAGCTCTATGTAGATGGATCAGACTGCAACAAGGGATCAGGTGTATGGGTCGTATTGATATCTCCGGAAGAGTTAGTTCTGGAGCAATCGATACGGCTAGCCTTCAAAGCATCAAATAATGAAGCAAAATATGAAGCCATGCTGGCTGGGTTGAACAGTGCCTAGAAATATGGAGCAAATAATATGATGATTCATTATGATAGCCAGTTGGTGGTCAACCAACTCTCTGGGGAATATGCCACCAAAGACGACCGGATGGCCTTATATGCCACAGAAGTAAAGAAGAAATTGCAAGTGTTTGAGAAAGTTTAGATAATCCAGATCACCTCAAAGCAGAACAGCCATGCAGATGCATTGGCCTATCTTGCTTCATCAGTGTCATCAGAGCTGTGCTACATAGTCTATGTGGACACAATCCAACAACCGAGCATTCGAGTACAAGAGCAATAAGAAGTACGAGAAGTGGATATGGGGCCGAGCTGGATGGACCTCATCATCTCCTACCTCAAGACCGACAGTTTGCTAGAAGATAAAAAGGAGGCTCATAAGGTCAGAATTAAAGCAACTAGATTTTGGATTTCACCGGATGGAGTTTTATACAGAAAGTCCTTCACGAGACCCTATCTTCGATGTGTGCATCCCACATTTGTTCAACAATTTCTGTTCGAAATTTATGAAGGAGTGTGCGACAGCCACACTGGAAGGAGATCAATAGCCCATAAAGCCATATCTCAGGGCTATTGGTGGCCATATATGCAAGAAGATGCCAAGGTTTATGTCAGAAGTTGTGAGAAGTGCCATAAGTTCTCACCAATCATTCACACGCCGTCCATGGACCTCGCACCACTCACAAGTCCATGGCCCTTTGCCCAGTGGAGGCTGGACATTATGGGTCCTTTGCCGATAGCACGGGGAGCTAAGAAATACCTGCTAGTGGGAACAGAATAATTCACAAAGTGGATAGAAGCAGAGCCGTTAGCAAAAATTACTGAACACAACACTTTGCAATTCGTATGGAGGAACATCATTACTCGATTTGGAATTCCATATACTATTGTGTCGGACAATGGCATGCAGTTCCAAGACAAATTCAAGAAGTTCTGTGCAACGTACAAGATAGAGAATTTCTATGCATCAGTCAGTTATCCTCAGAGCAATGGCTAGGCTGAAGCATCAAATAAGACAGTACTTGATGGGATTAAGAAGAGACTAGAGAAAGCTAAAGGAAGATGGACAAATGAGCTGCCGTTGGATCTATAGGCTTACCGCACTATGCCCAGATGAGACTCCCTATTCATTAGCCTACGGATCAGAGGCTGTAATACCACTCGAGATCAGGACCCCAACAATTAGGATTGATTTGATGGAACAGGGGGAAATGATCAAGCCTTAGCAGTACAGTTGGACTTAGTAGAAGAAAGAAGAGAAAGAGCCTTGGTCAAATTGGCCTCTTACCAGAGCCAATTGGCCAAATTCCACGACTGCAAAGTCCTAATCAAAGAGTTCAAGATCGGTGACTTAGTCCTCAGAAAAGTTCTGGGCAACACGAAGGATCCCACAGATGGTAAGCTGGGGCCAAATTAGGAAGGGCCGTACAAAGTGATTGGCATAGCAGGACGGGGAGCCTCCAATCTTCAGGATCTCGATGGAGTACAGATCCCCTCCACTTGGAATGTCTCAAACTTGAAGAAGTTTTATCAGTAGAAATTCAGAATGTATTGATGTGCTCCAGACGAAGTTTGTGAATAAAGTCGTTTTCCGTATTGAAGTTCTGATTTTTTGTGCAAGTGTGATGAATTTCCGAACTGAAGAGAGTCAGGGATTTCAATGAGAAAGCAAAGTCTTGACCCAACCTTCACTTCCTCATTGGGAGTCAATGGTCCCGAGCAGAGAATGCTCGGAATGGGTTGAGAAGACTCAGGACTATTGTTCCCGAGCTAAGATCCTTGATGTAACATCCCAAAGTTTCTGAATTCAAAAATCAAGGTTCATAATTGATCCTAAACCAAAATCCTGCATTTATGGGATAAGAAGCCCCAAGGTGGCCCCAGTTTAAAATGGGTGAATGGTCCCAAGCAAGGAATACGGGAAAATAGGTTGAGAAGGCCCAGGACCATTGTCTCGAACTCAGTTCCTTCAGGGGATGAGAAGTCCCAAGGATTTGATCTCGAAATTGAGTGTCAAACCCACAAGGTTCTTTTTATAATCTTAAGACGAAATCCTTAAAAAGGGGATGAAAGTCTCAAGAGGGCCTAGGTTTGAAATGGGTGGAAAACCCAAAAGGGTCTGGTGGATCCTCAATCCATCATTGCCTTTAAGGGATGGTAAATCCCAAGACAGCCCAGGATTGGAACGAATGAGAAACTCAGGGAATTATAACATTCCTTGGCCAATGAAGCAATTAATTTTGCCAAGGCCTGAATAGGGTGGGAAATCCAAAAGTCCGCACTACCAGTACTCATAGGATTTCCAGAAAATGGAAGTCGCAAATACATGGCACTACGGCAAATGAAAGAATGAAAGCCACCATAAGCAAGAAGTAAAGCAGAAGTTACATAAGAAGTGTAAAGTAGATAATAAGTATTGCAAGAAGTTCATATTCAAAGGTTAAAGTAAAGTCAAAAAACAGACAAAAGTCACACATCCATCCCCAGGAAATTGAAAGGCATTGATACCAGCAAACCAGTTGTTGATATCAATAGTTCAAGAAATTATTACAGACCAAGTGCGATGTAAAGGTTAAACTCTATCAGCCACATCAACAGTGGTTGAGGTTGCAGACGATGGCTCTGTGGTAGCAGCCAGAGAAGGCTCAAGAGTTGGTAAAGTCACAGAAGTGTTTTCAGCCAAAATAATCAGAGTTGGATCAGCATCAATGGTTGGAGCAGGATTGCCAGCAGATGGCAGGGTGGCAGCTGTGTCAAATATGAGATCAGCAGAAGGAGGCATGGTCGAAGAGACTAACTCGGTTGTCCTTGGCTGTGCAGGATCGATGGTTTCCTGAGCTAGGGAAGAAGACTGGAATGACAAAAAGATGCTTGGAAGGGGAGTCACCACGCGAAGTGGAGAATGCCACACCCATAAAGTCTAACACCAGTCCCAAGTACATGGAAAATATTCAGTCCTGCAAGCCAGGGAGATGTTCAATGAATTCCTTCTCACATGCCTCCACAATCTCGGCAGTTCCAGTAACATGCCCATTTGCCCATGCCTTTTTGTTCTCTGAGATATGTTTCTCCTTTATCTCAGCCATCTCCTTCCGGCACATCTCTAAGGCTATAGATCGGTTCTTGAATTGTTCGGCAACTTCTGTCTTCTCAGCCTGGAATGCCTCTGTCCTCGTCTTCAACTTAGTCTAGGCGTCAGTTCTGGTTTGCTCAAGAAGCTCCTGGTGCTTGGTAAACTAGTGGTTTGCCTCCAGCTCGACCTTCTTGACTTTAGCCTTCTCAGTCATCAAGTCAACAGCTATCTCAGTAGTCTTCTCTGTCAACATTGCAATCTTCTCGTCCTTCTTTGCAATCTGGACCAGGCGGTTGCTGTTTATTGACTGTTCATGCTTGTACTGAACATTTAACTCGATGAGTCTCTTGCTCAGCATGGTTCCACATTGAACAACCTGGAAAATGATGAAGAAAAAAGAGTAAGTAAAGTTTGTAGAGGTGAAGTCAAAGAAGATTATGTTGAAAGTTACCTTGAAGGAGCTTGCACAGACTGAGCCATAGAGGTCTACATTGTCCCGTCTCTCCTCCAACTACATGTCCTTTGGCAGCAAAATTGCCCGGGCTAGGCCCAGGGCAGTTGGGAACTCGTCTACCTGGTCAGTCAGTCAGACAGGGGATTCCCCGCCTTTATTCAGCGCGGGGACCTAGAGGGTAGGGTCCATGGGGGTCTTTCCTTAGTGGTTTCTTTTAGTCCTCCTCTTCTTGGGTGGAGGAGCATCTTCTCTGCTCCAGAATGGGCAAGGGTCTCTTCATCAAGGGGAATTACTACCACCAGAGGGAGTGCAAGGATTGGCTCGGTGGAAGAAGGAATGGGTGCAGTGATTTGTATGGATTTGGGTTTGGAGATGGGTAGTTTGGTTATGGGCTTGGCCACGGTGGTTGGTGGGATACTGGTGCCGGTGGCAACAACAACTGCCAGCGCGGCAGTTGGCAGCACGTCTGCAGAAGAAGTAGTGGCAGGTCGGCGACCTAGAGGCGAGTGAATCTTGTTGTCGTCAACTTTTTGGAAGAGCCCACCCAGATTGAAGCGACTCATCTCGTCTTCCCCAGTCGTCAAGAACAGGTCTCTGGTCAAAGGGGCAACACGGCTCGAAGCGCCGGTTTCAACAATAGGTGGCACAATGTCAAGGGCTTTGCCTTTATCAGTTTTTGAACCGGTTACCTTGGTCAAGGTTCCGGAAGGTTGGATGGGTCTGTGGGCTTCTGGGTTAGGATTGATGACCAGGGCAGGTTGCCTTACTCCTCGATAGCCTCGGTGATGGAGTGTGTTATCAAGAAGGTTGGAGACTGATCTATCCAAAGTGCGACTGCGATAGTTTGTGTAGTTTAGGGCTTATTTGACCTCAGCAGCCTTATACTCTATGTTTTTCAAGGATTTTTGGTTAATCTTGGAAGCAGCTACAGGAGGTTACAAGCCAGAGCCAGTAAGAAGGTTGTGAGAAAGTGTGTGAAGCAAAGGAAATGAAGTAAAATTTGAAAAGGAAAGGAACTGGCAAGGGATCCGTCCTGGCGAGGAAGGGAGCAGTCCTGAGCTTCATCAACGGTATACTCCCAATTTCTAGTGACAATGGAAAGATCATCATCGTTACCTTTGTCGATATCCGGGGTATTCAGAACCAATTTCCCCATTTCAACCCTAAATTTGAAATACCAAACCCCTCATTTGGTATCGTTAATGGTGTAATAATATAAAATTTCGTGGATAGTCATTTTCGAATCAGTGATGTGGTTCAGGGCTGCAACCCCCATCACAATGCATACCATGTTGGCAGACATCTGAGTAGGGATCAAGCCCAGATAACTGCAAAACTCACAAAAGAGTGGTTCTATGGGAAACCGAATCCTCGCCTAAAAATGTCAATAATTGGGATAACCAGGGTGTTGTCGTCTGCATCCTCGGGTTTATACGTACGGGATGCAAGTTTGACGGAAACGTCTTCTAGAATGTTAAAATATTCTCGGAATTGTTCTATTTTCTGAGGATCGTTCACCCTAGCTCTGAAAATTCCATGTTCTTGGGTGTGGATTCAAGTAAGAAAGAAGAAGCAAGAATAGAAGAAGAGAGCAAAGAGGATCGGTTTGGGATTACTTACTAGATGTTTGAAGGTAAGAAGAGCAAAGAGTGCGAAGGAAATTTGGTCTCTTGAGAAGTTAGTATTTGGGGGAAACAATGTTTGGAAGAATGTTCGAGAACAAGGGTTTGATTTGGCATGGTCATGGCGCGATACTTAAAGGTTTTTGCGAGATTCAAGAATTGCACCTTGATTCGCGTGAAATCAGTACAAACCGCAGTAGTTGGGTCCCACCATATTTAATGAGGTAATAATGGTTGTCGGTTACAAGTGATTGACGGTTACAGATTATGGGTTATTAACAACGGCATCATTTCCTAGCAGTCTGAGAATCTTTGCCTACTCCTACAGTGCGGCTGAAGCAGTTAAAGCTGGGGGCAATTGTGGTAGGGTAAATCTGGATTAGCCACGTAGCATCGTGGATTCAAACTTCCTACATGGCTATTAAGTGCGGTAACATCATCAGGTATGTTTATGCACTCAGTATGATTTATTGCATGTGTATGGCACTGCGGGATAAGTTCAACTCGACAGGGTTGACATCCAGGCAGTGCGGCACATGGGTAGCTCGGTAATACATTACAGATCCCTCGGATTAAGCCGACAGTACGTCCATCGTGAGTCCATGTTAAGGATAGGGTTTGGCCTT
This sequence comes from Monotropa hypopitys, assembly GCA_002855965.1. NCBI lineage: Eukaryota > Viridiplantae > Streptophyta > Magnoliopsida > Ericales > Ericaceae > Monotropa > Monotropa hypopitys. Next base: position 2,797 of record NMUG010006426.1, on the reverse strand, counting down.
CCATGGTCAAACATCCAGACGACATGGGAGCTCTATATAGGGACATATGGGTTGGATCAAGGAGGATTTAGCTAGACGAGTGTTACATGAACACTACTTGGACTAGATCTTAAGTGATAAAGCCCACTGTGGGCCCAATAGCTATGTGGCACTTGGGATTAGGTCAGGCCCAGTGGGTTAGACATCTTGGCAATGTGGCATAGGTGTTAAGGGACTACGACTGGGATCACAATAAGAATTAGTTAGCCGAGTATAAGTGTGGCACCTCAACTGTGGATAAGGCTAGACCAGTGCGGCAAACATCTACAATGCGGGAACATGTTCAGCTCGGAAATAACATGGGCGGAGCGTACATGCGTTGGTTAATGAGTAAGAAATTAACCTCTGCACGTTCCAACTGTTATTAGGCCAAGTAGGTATGTTAAAAGTATAACAAGAAGTCAAAATGGTGGGAGATGATTAGTCCGATAGATTAATTAGATGGGAGATGAGAAGTCTGCTGTCTAGATTCATCCCCCTTCTTGATGAGAAGTCAAGAAGTTAAAACGGCTCATTAATGACAGAGAGAGATATAAAAGAGGAAAGTTACTCCTTTCACAGGGAACCAGCATATTCTTGTAACGAAACTCTTTCCAAATACTCTCTCACCCTCTGTGTTTTCTCCTTCGATTTAGGGTTAAGTTTCTCTTACCAGAACTAACTTAATTATCAGAGGGCCTTCCAAGCCACTTGGCGGGGGTCTTCTAACCAGTCTGTGGTTGCAGAAACATACAGGGATGAGACGAAGCAGGAGATAAAGTAGGAACAAAAGAAGAAGAGATCGCAGAAGGAGTCAAAGCCACCAAAGTCAATAACTAAAGTTGTATCCTTGCATGTGTAAGATTTATCCCCGCATAGAATCATTGGCGAATTTCAAAATATTGTTTTAAGCGATTCTTTAAAAAATTAGTGCAATCGAATAACTGTAAGTGTTTTACAGTTATTCGATTGAACTAATTTTTTTACAGAATCACTTAAAATATATTTTTAAAATTTATCAATGACTTGGATTATTTATACAGAACCTCTAGGTGAGGCCCTAATTTATAAATGTATATTTTCTTTTGAAATAACTGGGGTGTCATATGACACCTCCCTACTCTATATAGATCCGCCCCTGGGTTAGGTTGCAATGACTTTATTTCGGTCGATCTTAAAGAATAGACCCCGGTGATGCTACGGTGACTCTAAGTTCGATGGTTGACTTATGTGCGCGTGTTATGTGAGATTATTCTTTTGTTACCAATTGTTGAATTTTAGTAGTGTTGTGGGCATATTGTTGTTCAAATTAACAATCTTGAATCTCTTGCATGTTTATTATGGCTTTATATTATCAATTATGTCATATTATGTCATGTGGGTAATTGGTAGATTTTATTTATTCTATTGAGTATAAATCACTCACTCACGGTACTATATTACCGTGAAATATTACGGGATGTAAGAATGTTTCGTACATCCTAGAGGACCCGTTGTTGGTTTGGAAATTGCGAAACTAAATGAGATCAATGAATCATGATTTAGTAAAATTGAAAGTATATGACATTAACATTATAGAGTAGGCTTGAATAAGAAAACTCAAATACATGAAGTGAAAAAACTATATACAAAAAAGTGTTCTTTTTGTTTTTAGTGTTCTTTTTGCACAATAACATTTCTTCGAAATTTTGCGGTACCTTTACCAAGGTCTACTTGAAAAGTAGTAACAAAATTGACTAAAACCTATAAAATAAAAATCATTAAAGACAGACAGCTTATTTTTATGCAATCAGGGCCTAAATACAGCCTTGTGATTTTTTTATAATTCTCAAATGAGTAATCAATTTTATTTTGTGGGTACTTATGATTAAAAAAATGGTGTACCCCACCATTGAGGGTCTCTACCCTGCCATCACCCAGCAACACGGGAGGAGAGTAAATTCGGGCTTTCCCAAGCGGTCCCTAGGTACGTGACCTCACATGTACACTTAGCACACAAGGTGATCTCTGGTCGACGATAGGATTCAAGCCCGGACTAAGCAATGATGAAAATTAATCAGCCACGCTATGCTACCACTTGGGATACATCCATGAGTGTTGTGGGTACTTATGATTGGGTTGTCATTAGGTGGAGCATTATATACCAACAGCCAGTGTCCTAACAAGAAATGTATGCCTTCACCCAATGACTCTAGTCGTGCCTTACTAGGTGTGTGAGTCCTGATTTAACAGCCCACTACCTAATAACAATGGTATGGAATCCTTGGAGTGTGAGATTACAACTTTTTCCCCAAGAAATGTATACATTCACTCCTTATGCTGCCTACTTCTAGTAGTATATATATAAATATAGGGACACGTTCTGTGGGCACTCCTTTTGATATTATTTTTTTGTGGAGTTTATTCTAAATTCCACTGTGATTATTCAAATTATTCATAATATTTAAATTGATAAAATATATGACCTTATAAAAATTCAGCTCAATCAGATATTGGTAAGAGATTGATCCAAACAGTTTTGCAAAATAGTAGTTTCTGTATGTGAAACTGTTTGGATCAAACTCTTACTAATATCCGATTGAGCTAAATTTTTACATGATCCTATATTTTATCAATTTAAACATCATGAATAATTTAGATCATCACAGTGGAATTCAGAAATGCCCCACAAAATAGAGTGTCAAAAGGAGTGTCCTCGGAACTTGTATATATATATGGGTCAAGTTCAAGGGACACATCTCTTTGACACAAAAAAACACAATTTTGTGGGGCCTATTTT
>NMUG010006425.1:0-12596 GCA_002855965.1 Monotropa hypopitys | reverse complement strand
TGACTTAACCCGACCCACCAACCGTCCAGGCCCACCATGAAGCCCGTGACGTGCGGGCCACTCACCATTCGTGAGCCCCAAGCCAACATTTCCCTATAAATACCCCCTCTGGGCACTGTTCACGGGGGCTGATCGAATCTGAGCTCCCCGACCGCTACCCGTCCGGCCTCCTCCGTTTTGTGCTTTAAACCTCTTCTCCAAACAATTCTAACTTAAGCATCGGAGGCCCCGTTGGTTGAAACCCCACCGGCGGGCACTCACCCTTGTGTTGCAGGAGCCAAGCAGGAGGATCCCTTTTATTTGTTTGCAGGGACCACTCTAGCCTCCGGTCAGCCGACTCCCAATGTCTACGGGCCAAGCAGTTCGAGAAAGACCTCCGGCAGAAACAGGTCACCACATCGGTATTAACCATCTTGCTGCCTGTCGTAACAGTCTGGTTCACCTTCCCAAGTGGCCATACTAGGGCAGAGTTGAATCCGACTAGTGGCACATCGGATGGAGCTAGGTCATCCAAGGGGAGCCCGAGATGTTTAAATATCGGGTAGTACATTACATCTGTTGAACTCCCTAGGTCAATCAAGATTCTTCGGACCAAAAGTTTGCCAAACCGTAGGCTGACAACCAAGGCATCGCTGTGTGGGAGCTAGACTCTTTCCAAGTCCTTTTCCGTGAAAGTAATTTGCCACTTCTTGCTCGGTTTGGTTCTGAACCGCTTTACCATTGCTCCAATGTTCATAACCATTTTCCCAAACTTACCTTGTCTAATATCTTCACTGATTTGGCATTCTGTTGCTTCATTCATCGCTCCATGGATGACGTTGATTACCTGGACAACCTCATCGTCCTCTCGGGCAGGTGGCGGTGGCAGTCCGGCGACCGTCTTTTCTTCATCAATGTACTCCCGGAGCTTGCCTACTTGTACTTGTTCCTCTAGAAATGATTTGAAGGCCCTGCACCGAGTTGTAAGATGTCCCCTATCCCGGTGATAGGAGCATCTCATTGTCGCATTCTTGTCTTGGGGCTGAACATTGATTTGTAGGGGTAACTGAAGTAGTCTTCCTTCTCGATCTTCTGGAGGAGCTCGTAGATCGGGATTTTAAAAACCGTTTCGTTTGCCTAAAATTCATCAGGCCGGGGGACCCTCTTCTCTTTGGATTTGATGCTATTAACCTGGTGGGGCGCCCCAGTTTCTGATCTGGTCTTCAAATTGCTATTTGGTTCAGTCCTTAACTATTCTGACCGGGCTTCTTCTAGTTGGCAATGCTTTTCGATCTAGGTCATTAGATCGTCAATATCTGCTGGGCCAGAAAGCGCCAGGTCCTCAAAGAGCCTGCTCCGGGGATCCAGTCCCATTTTGAATGAGAGAATTGCAGTTCCCGGAGCACAACCCTCTATTTCATTATAGACCTCCCAATATCGGACCACATACTTCCGGAGAGATTCCCCCTTGCCCATCCGTAGTGCTAGCAGGGCATATACTTCTTTCTTTTGTTTGGTACTGGTGACAAACTGGGCCAGAAAAGCTTGTGAGAGTTCCCGGAATGAGCCAATGGATTGCTCCGGTAACTTGTCGAACCAGAGTAGCCTGAGGTCTCTCAAACTGGAAGGGAAGACCTTGTAGAGGAGTTCGTCCTCCACGATGTACAAGAACATCATTTGCTAGAAATGCACCAGGTGGACGTATGCGTCAGATGTTGACTCGTATTTCTTGAACTTTGGTGCGGAGAAACCACGTGGAGGTCGGTAGCAATCAATGGCCAGGACAAATAGGGAAGATATAAGTTGTGCATGGACCAAGTCTGCCCGGCTAATGGTGGCACGATCATTCTCGCGCTTGGCATCCAGCTTGTCTTGGAGATCCCCAGACTAGATGCCCTTATCCCCTGCATTGGACCTAGAATGGACCGAAGCCTGTCATTTGGTGGTCCAGTAGTCCTCTTTCCCCTTGCGCTTCCTCTCCTGTCTCTCGAGCTGGCTTTCGTGGGTGGCAGTCCCACTGCTTGTCTAGTCGGGCTCCCAAATTGCCGTGGAACATTCCACTGGTCTGGAACTTCCACCAAGGCATAATAATACTGAAGTCCAGGGAGTTTTGTCATGGTCTAGGTCAACTGGAGCTTTCCCCTTCCTTCTTCTCTTACGCCCAGAGTGATCGGGGTGAGTTTCTGGCCTACGTTCCTCTGGGTGATGCCTCCTTTGATCCCTCCTCCTGTCAGGGGAATGGGACCTCCTCCTACCCCGGTCTTCCCCTGACCATCCCGTCCTACGGGATTCCTTCGCTTGGAGTTCTTCTTTCAAACGAAGTACATCTTCCTGGATGGCAAGTATAATTTCATCTTTCTTGTTGATCCGGTCTTCCAGGGTCCGGATTTTGACCCTGGAACCCTGATCCTTCTGTGGCCTAGTTGGTGTCGTACCATTGACCCAATTATTCTCTATTGCCAGAACAGGAGTTCCATTGATTGGCAGGAGGACAAAGTCCTCGGGGGTGTAGTTATCATGTGCCTTTTGTTCGGAAACTATTGGTGGAGCCATCGATAGATGCTGCTCAATATGGTGGATCGGAAAGGTGGTATGTGTTATTCGTCCCTAGCAGAGTCGCCAATTATAGGTTCCTGGACCCGTGACCCAATCTGCTTACCAAAGATCCGATCCTAAGCTACCACCAAATGGCTCCTATAACCAAATAAAATGTTAGAACTGCCCGACACCGGTCGCTAGAAAGGCTTTTCGATGCCTAAGTCAGGTGAATGCTTTGAAAGAGTATAGTAACAGTGTAAGGGCTCAGTGAACCAGAATGAATCTAGAGCTTACTGAGTTGTACAACTGTTGTATTTATAGTCTTTCCGTATCATGCCTAATCTAGCGCCAATCTCGGTAACCATCCCGGATATTTCGCCGCAATATCTGGGATCTCCCCAACTTTCCATAACGAGTAGGGTGGTCCGAAACACAATGGTCCGGTGGACACCCGACATATGATGTGTTGCTCTGGTGGGATTGCATCCTGCCCGATGGACCTTAGTCCGGATACTTTCTTGTCGGGCTGAGGCATTCTTGCCACAAGCCTTGGCCCATCCATTTACCCCCGACCAAATTGTTCGGTGCCCGATAGCCCACTGGGCTACCGCCACACTTCCCGCTTCACGGCTTAGTATGTATGCTAGGCCGGTGGCCCTCCAGTTGATCCGGTCAACCTGTCCAACCCAAGATGGGCCTGTCCCCAATGGGCTTGCTCTATGATCTGCCCCAAAGGCCATACATGGTTTGGTTACTACATCTTCCAAGACAGACCAGTCCAGAACTTCAATGGATTTAATTTGCTTGACATTGGGGCTTGTCTTGATGGAAGCCATGAAGTAGTTTCTGACTAACTTTTGGTTTTCTCTGATGCTCTCTATTCCCTTGGGCCCTGAAAATTTGATAATCTGATAGTAGGTGGATGGTATGTCCCATCATATGCATCCATATAAGCCCAATGATAGCGTTGTAGACTAATGACACATCTACCACTAAGAACTATGTATCCATGGTCACCCCTCCTACCTGCACTAGAAGAGTGATGATGCCCGTGGGCCAAACTGGTTCTTCACTGAAGCCGATTAACAGAATTCGAGTTGGTTTGAGATCGATGTGAGAGAGATCCATCTTCTTGAAAGCTTGGAAATATAGCATCTCAGTGGAGATACTTTGGTCTACCAAGATCCTCTCTGTGTCATATCGGTTGATGTTCAGGGTGATCACCAATACATCATTGTGCGAGAACGTCACTCTGTCCAGATCTTTTTCAGAGAAAAAGATTTGTTCGAACTCTTCACTCTAATCTCTCTGTCTCTTTTGCCCGAGCTACAACACATGATGTTCGTGGCCTTCCTTCCGTCTCTGCGCACAGGATTCTTTCTTGGAGCTCGTGTGAGACCTGTATCTTATTTATGTATTATTATGAGTTAATAAAATCATTAAGAGAATAAAAAGAAATAAGAGAAGAGTTAATATCAAAATTTGGGTTAAAATAAAGCTTTAAAAGAAGAGATAAGGTCTTAATAAAAACTAAACAAATTATAGGCCGTATATGCAATCATGGGGGAGATTGAGAGTGGAAAGTGTAAATAGGTTTATTTTATGCAAAACAAGATTTATACATGGAGGGTGGAAATTGTTGCAGCAACTCATGCAACTAGAATAAGGAATATGAGTCACGGCAAAATGTAAATGTGGAAGGATGGAGCTACACCAACAGATGATGTACGTGGAGATAAGAGAGGGATGAGTTGTAACTTGTATATTCAAACTTAAAATATTTGTAGCAATTATACAGCAACCACTCCATCGTAGCAACTAAAAGTCATTGAGAGAGAGAGAAGGCAAGAAATCATAAGAGAACTGAGAGAAATTACTATGAGGGAGAAAGAGAAATCATGAGAGAGAGGAGAGACACCCAGAAACACAGTTGTAGCAGAAGCACAAAAGAGAGGGAGAAAAGAAACCAGAGTAGCATACCCAGTTGCCTGAAATCAATTCAATTCAGGCCAGAATCAAGGTAAATACGATACTAAACTCATACATTAAAATCGTGCTTACTCTAGAGGCATAGTAGGATTGATTCAATGATTAAAAATCGAAGAAAACGAGGAGAAACCATGAAATCGTAGTCGGGGAATTGGGTCAGAGACCTTAGTTACTTGTAACTCGTGAGCCGGTTATTGGTAACCCATCCGAACATGGTTATCGATAACTAGGTAAGGATTTTTGCAAAGGAGTTAGCAAACTCATTTCATTCCAATTCAAAGGAATTTAAGCCAAACAGAAGTATCATCAGCCCCAAGACCATCTATTTCAATTGTGTAATCAGTATAGGAGATTAATACTCTAGTTTAGATCGAATAGAACAACTTTTATTTCATAATACAAGAAGATGAATAATACATTCTTTCATTTTGAAACAATAAGTAAAATCTAAACGATTACAAAATCTTGTCTTCTCCAATGAAATGCTACATCCATTCCATGTCAACACATGTCTGCCATATATTTGAAAATGAATTATATGAGCTACACAAACTCTGTACAAATGTCTATACAATGGTATATATACAAGTAATGTTATGTGCATGTGTCGTGCCAAATCTCATAATATACATCACCCAAACAAACATCTTACACATACATCGAAACTCATGCTACTACAATAACATACTCATTTAACATACTTCTCAAGTCTAAGACTCACCAAACACAACTAAGGACATCACTAATTTTTAGTTAGCCTGAAGCCTCACCTCACTTATCGAGCATCGTCAATAATCCCTCGTTCTATAACTTTTCTAAACAATCCCTAGACAATCTATTTCATATTGACTCACAGATAAATTTCGTCACTTCTACACATACGAACTATACAACAACAATATCTATTTTATAAAATCATTACCCTTACTAATTATTCATTACACATGTGCCCTTGTTTACAAAACTATGTATTTCATGTCTGGAATCACATGTTCAATTTCCAACTACCATTCATCTGTAATGCAATCTTTTTCATTATTTCAAAACCGCATCTCGTGTACAAACCATTTTCTATTTATTTGTCAAACATTGCTCGTATGGCAAATTCATTTTCGTTCATTCAAATCACATTCCTTTTCTATATCAACACCACCCTATATTGAAAATATCCTTTCAACACATTATATAATTGTGTTCTGTCAGACATTACTGTTCTGTAATCCTAAATAGCATCGAGCCCGTCCCCAATAGGATTACCCCAAATAAAAGGAACATAGTGCCAACCCCAAGTGGAGTCCCTATGAAAACACATGAGGTCAGCTTACTTGTTAGTCTCCCCTGAACACCAGAGCAACACCAAGTTAGTTCGTCTGAAATTTTGTCAAACACCAAGCCAACCTCAAATAGAGTTCGCATGAAAATACTCTCGTAATCTTTCCATTATCCATTTGTCATTGAAGTGGGGATTTAGCATTTCGATCATCGGGGATTGAATCTTCCACATAGATGCACAAATAGAACACATTGGCCTACCGACATACCTGGATTATTACCTTAAACCTCAATTATTAATATTTAATTATGCATATAAGCGATGCAGGTCTCACAACTCTCTCCAACTTACAGAAATTTCGTTCTGAAATTTAAGACATACCTGGATTCACGTCATGTACTGCTGGAATTTTCTGATCTATAATGGCAAAAACTCTACCCTGTCTGACTACTCCTGATGGTTGGCTTACTCCTCTTCCTCTAAAACTGCATGTTACACCACAACCTCTACTTGGAGCATTCCATACTGATGAAGCCTCTACCATAGCCTGAGGACACTCCCATTGCATGTGGCCTGGCTAATCACAATAGAAACAAGTAAATGATACAGTCCCTGGCATAATTCCCTATCTCATTACATCTAAAACACTTCACTTTCGACAACTGGAATCTCGAGACCCGTCTACCTAAATAACTATGATTCTCTGCTGACTACTGTATCTTTCCCCTGCCTACTGATACTCTGCCCTCCACCTCTCTGCCCTAAAGGTTGAAACGATCCTACACTATACTGTACATTATGACTTCCAATATTACTTTGCTGTGGATGACCACTAGTCCGAGCCCTATTAACCTGCTCTCTTCGAACACCTACCTTCCCTATCTCCTTCTCCACTATCTTTAAATTTGCTATCAATTTCCTGAAATTTTGCTCCTCCAGTATTACAACTCGAGATTGGATCCAGGAATTCAATCCCAACTGAAACTTCTCACACATAGTCTGTTCCATAGTGACCATAAATGGTGTAAAACGAGACAGAGTTGTGAACTTCGCCACATACTCTTCAACCGACATCTCTCCTTGCTTTAACAGCATAAATTTTTTCCTCTTTTCCATATAATAATATTGGGAAAAGTATTTCTCATTGAAATCTTCCTCAAAATCTATCTAAGAAATCCCCGCATCTGCCCCTACTGCTAATAGCACCCTCTTCGAAGATTGCCACGAGTGATATGCTTCCTCGGATAGCATAAATATCGCTAAACTCAGTTTATCATCATCGAATGCCCTCATAATATTGAAGATCTGCTTTATCTTTATCAGCCAATTCTCTGCATCATCCTCTCCATTGGTCCAAGTAAAGGCTGATGGATCCATCACCTTAAAGCTTTTGAATATGGAAGTGTGAAGGTTCGCCAATGACCTTTGCTCTAGGGCCGGCTGTACAGGAAGCCTTTCGAAATATTGGGCCTGATTCTCTGCCATTCTTATCATGACCTCCTGAAGCTATCGCACCAGATCTACATCAATATGATCTGCTCCTACCGGCACATTCTACCTCTCTTGTCTCTGCCCAACAGAAGATAACAATTCATGCTCTCTATCTCGACGCACACCATCCGACATGATAACTCTGCTCATCAAAATAGAATAATTAAGAAATACAGTAAGGCAAGATACTCTAACCCAATGACACCCTATTATCCACAGTCCAGCTGACTTGACTCTACTAGTTTACAAAACCTCCAACCTACGCTCTGATACCAAAACTGTTATGCCTCATCTCTGATAACTGTATAACCAATTATCAACGGATGACACGTGGTGACAATATCTACTAATCTAAACACAAACTACTAAATAACCACTGAAATAAACTTCTGAATTGATAATAACACTACTCATACAATGAACTCTGATAATACAAACTCAAAAAAATAAAACCCTAGGCAACATGCCTGATACAACTCCACTACAACATCTTAAATGGAATATCTCTGAATGCAGACTCAAGTGAGAGATAAACATCCTCTCAAAATACATCAAAGAATAAATAAAAAGACACACTAACTCTACCATACTGACAAACTCCATGACACAACTGCAGCTGGACTAGACTGTGAACTCTAGCTCCAAACACCTAAAAAGAAAAGTACAAACGTGCATCATCGACGACGGGTGGTGAATACTATAGAAATGCATAATAAAGAGGAGCAAAAATAGTTAAGGATCACTATTTTACAACACATGTTCTTTCCCTTCAAAAACTCTTCTCAAAATATGAAATTCTTTTTCTTCTTCCAAAATCTCTTTTTAAACACTTTCTCGAATTTCCATTTAAAATCCCTTTTCCCAAAACAATTTCCTTTCTTACATACACACCAAATCTACTTTACCCATTTTGAAATTACATTTCTCAATAATCTCAATAAACTCATAAAATCCACCTCAATGATCTAATACGAGCAAACCCATCTCAAATCACATCCCATCACAAAAACCATAATAGCCAAGGATCATTCACGTTGATCAGCGTTGAGGCACAAATCTGTTCACTTGTGAATATTCAGATAGATATGCCATAATAAATCAAGGGCTGCTTGTTTCCATGCCCTAGCGGTAAGGACTAATAATAATCTTATATACATATATATAATGCACCCCTACGCAATGCACTCTGGTACATAAACCCAATAGTACCCCATTTACTATGACAAGGCTATTTAGGCACGATCTAAGACATCATCTCAATGGATAAAACCTCTTTTCTTTACTTTCTTTCCCAAAATTATTCTATTTAAAAACCTTTTCTCTTCTTTCCAAAATCATCTCTTTTCAATACCATTCATTTAATCACTTAATCAGAACACATATTTAATTCCAAAACATTCCTTTATATTCATTTCTTTTTAAAACTCGTGATTCGTAGAATTTCATAAACTTTTCCCCAAATACTTTCAAAACACATATTTATACTAGTAAAAGTATTAACTACTCTAAATTATACAATTTTAATATGTATTTACCTGATACACGATAGACTATTAAATAATCTGCTTGCCTTCCCGATGAACCGAAGATGACGATTGCTCAATACCTAACAAAAGCCCAACAAACTCTATAATAATCGATATACGAAGACAATACATGATTTATACTTTAACCTCTTAATTTTCTTTTCAACTTCTTTATAAACTTTTTAAATGTTTCCTACACTTTAATCTTTCAGAAACATAATTAGGTACATTATTTAGGTTCTGCTTTTAGGCTCAAAAATATTTCCCGAACTTCTCGGCCAAGGCCCGAGCCAAAACCCGAGCATTTGGGTTGGCTGCCGAACCCAAAAGCCCACCGGCTCCAGCACGGGTGGCTCCACCGGTGGCACTGGTGGAGGGTCCAATGCCCAGCCCGGTGCTGGCCCTGGTCGCGCGATGGTCCTGCAATTTCTGGGTTTCTCCCAAATTCGATTTGTGATCGATTAACCTACCAAATCTCAATTGTTTTACTCCAGATTTTAACCAAATGATCTAAGCATGATATCTAATGACTTTATATAATTAGTTTCGATCAAACTTACCTCAGTTGAATGATATAAAAATCAGAAGTTTTTGACGCGACTTGAGTTCTTCGCTTCTCCCATGTACTGTTCATCTTCCTCAAGTGAATTCTATGAAAATCAATTCCCTTCCTTCCTTCTCTCTCACAGATTCTCTCACCCGAACCACTTCCTCTCTCACAATTAAAGCTTTCTCTCAACTCACACAATTACTTTGATCGATTGTTTTTACAAATTGATTCTCAATGAATATTATACATGTTATACATATAACGTTTCTTTTCATCTTTGTTCATCTGCCACCAACGACACCTACACATCCAAACTCTTAACACCTCATTAAGAATTGATGCCAACGAATCACATACAGATAACCTTCTCTGTTACAAAGCCACGAAACAATTATAGATACAGATTGAATCTCACTTCATTGCCACATTTCACTCATAGTCGACATCTCACAACACATTTTCTAAATTTCTTCTTAAATTATACTTTTCAACATTAAGTTTTAATTTTTGCATTAAGGCCCCAGAAAACTTATAAAACTTTACAATTAGCTTCCATTTATGTCTAAATGCCTTAAAATTTCCTAAATTTATTTCATAAATTCCCAAATACATTCTCAATAATATTTAAATTATTACTTAAGCCTTTATTTTTATTTCAATTACTTATTTTCATTTGATAATATTTTAATTACCTTAAACCTCAATTATTAATTTTTAGTAATGCATATAAGCGATGCAAGTCTCACACTCAGTACGGACTCCTATTGGACGTGTTGCCGGCTATATCAAGGGGATCTGTACTATGTATTCGAGGTACTTGTGTGCCGCACTGCTTGGATGTCAATCCAGCCGGACTGACCTTATCCCACAATGTTAGACACATGCATAAATTACACGGAGTGCAACACATACTTGATATTGCTACCGCACTGAATAACTGCGCAGCAAACTCGGATCCACACTATCACATGGCTAATCCAGATTTACTTCATCACAATCGGTATACAAGCCTCTTAACATATTCCGATATACTCTTAAATGAACACATTTTGATACGTGTCCCTATCACATATCGAAATGTGATCACACTGATTTACATACTTAAGCCATATTTTGATTGACTCAACCCACATACCGATTGACCCAACCAACACCTCACATTTCAATATGTGGCTAGCCCACATATCGGTATGTAATACCTTTAATCGAAATCCCAGAATTCCAATGGTACTGTTCATCATCTCCTTCAATTACAATTCTCACATACATTAGTTAATAATGAGATTCAATCACCAATAATGGGTTCTATGGTCAATACCCACGCTATAGTTAAAGATACTTGCTCCAAATCCCATTCAAAATCCATTTTATACAATCAAATGTGATACAAAACCCACGTCTACAAATATAATTCGATTCATGCATGTTTCTACATCAAACTAAAAAATTAAACGATGAATCAGCATTCACAAGTGTAAGAAATCAACTACTTACTTGAATAATCAAATCTACAACTTGATTTCAAAAGCTTCCTTCAAATCCCACTTCACTCAAATGTATACGAGCTCCTATCTCTCTACGCGTTTTCTGAGAAATGTTCTGAGTTTTCTATGCATTAGTGACTTCACCGATTGAGATTAATTCGATTTGGACAACGACAAAATTCACATATTCGTGCACGATCTACACCTATAATTTCACCATATTTCGATATACATTTACCTCGTTGTTTACATTTCGATATATGTCTAAGACCAAACCAAGCACAGTGAATCAGACCACACCTATTTCGATATATGCTCAACCCCTATGCCACACATATCGAAATATGGCCGTTATTCGGCCAAGAAACAATTGAATAGAGGGATCACATATCGAAATGTGTCCCTCAATAATCTTTCATATTTCAAAATATAATGAAACATCAATTGAGCATAACTACATCATATCGAAATACAGCTACCTATAATGTGTCATATATCGAAATGAACAATGTTCTTGGACCCAAACCCAGAGAGTGACTAATCTAAACTCTCTAAAATTATTCTAACACCTCAACTCTTCATTATATGACCAAAACTTAAACATTTATGCATAAAACTACTGTTAAGCAAGTAATTTACTCTACCAAACATGATTATATTAAATAAACTTACTTAAGTTAAATTAAGTACGAATTTTCCATGTCGGGTGTTACAATCATCCTCACAAGTGAATGAATGAAGCAACGAAAATGCTAGGCATCCCGAAAGACTTGGCTCGAAATTGGATAATTTTTTAAGTAATCTTGTGAAAATGAACACAATTGGATAACTATTTCAAACTTTATGTTTTCATTCAAAAGTTTTAGACCTAACTTCGAATAAAATTGGACGAAGTACTTAAAATTATCTTATTGTGCCGATTTTGTACAAAGTCACTTGAAATTTATTTTAAAATTTATCAACAATTCGAATTATTCATGTCTCACTAAAAAGACTACATATTGTCCACTAAAGTGAATTCACCTGAGTCATTAAATTCAAATTCAATCATAATCATCTAAAATCAAAAAATTAGTATGTGTCTACATATTTTTTAAAGATGTCCTATTTTGTTATATAGATATATTGTCTTCATAATATCTAGTAACAAATATTGATTAAATTTACTTCAATATATGTAAGCATTCCCTCAGTCCTAATTTGTTTATTTATCTTTGAAAGCATGTCACTTAAAAAAACATTGATATCTTACACTTTATAATATTTTTATAATGTTAAATTTTACATTTAATAAAATTAATTAAGAACTAACTGTTGGAAACTTTATGAATTTGGAAATCGAATTTGAATCCAAGAACGAACTTATGCAAAATCATTCGGAGATTAAGAACGCATGGCGGAAGCGTACCTGAATCCATAGTGATCGTTTTCTTGATCCGGGTTGCGAGAGTCTTCTCGTTGATCCGTATGTCTACAAGTCTCTAAGATGATGGATGATCTTAAGAGAATGTAATTATGAATGACGTTACGTTCAACAAGGGACCATAACCCTTTATATAACCGAATGGGTGTCTAATATTAATTAACCATCAAATTGATATTATACCCCTGGGTTTCTATATATTTACATAATAACCTCATACTAAATATAAGATGACATGACCTATTAAACTTAAAGTAGATCACTACAATTAAGCATCTTAAACTTTATAATAATGATAATATGTGATTAATTACCGCAATGCATGTACGTCTACATGCCCGAA
>NMUG010006424.1:0-12596 GCA_002855965.1 Monotropa hypopitys | reverse complement strand
TTTTCCAAAGATTATTAGCAGAGTCATAAGATGAAAATCTATTATAAACATCAATATTCAATGCATCAAATAATATATTCACGGCTTTGCAATTTAAATCATACATGTGTAAATCATGAACAAGCTATTCGGAAAAAAGTTTTAATCTAGAAATTCCATCTACCACATTTCTAGGAATATGATATCCATTTTTAATGATCATTCAAAGATCAAAGTCAATGGATTGAATAAATATATGCATCCTATTTTTCCAATAAGAAAAATTTATTCCATTGAAAATAAGAGGTCTAGAAGTGGATTGTCCTTCAAGAACATAGAGGTTGCCATGGATCTTTTGCTCTAGATGGTTAAGTTAAGAAAGATCAAAAAAATATCAAGCAATGATAAAGATCAAGGTGAAGAGCTTCTAGCTCTGATACCAATTGTTGGCCCGAAAAGCAACCAAGAGGGGGGGTGAATTGGTCTCCAACAATAACGACCAAATAAAAATTATTTCTATGAAATTTATTATTTAATCAACCAAGAACTATATCAAAATATATTATAATCTTTATTCTTGAATCAATATCAAAACCCTTCTGTTACACCTAAGTTGTTGCAATACAGCAACGGTTGAGGTTTCCGGGGTTGTTTTGATTCTTTAAATTTAGATTAAAAATATATTTTCATATCACAAAATATATTAAACACAATAATAAAAGTGCAAAGGATAGAGAGAGAGAGAGAAAAAAAAACACAAAGAGTTATAGTGGTCCAATAGGGGCGTGTCTCTCCCCTACCTACGTCCACTTCCCCCACAACGTGTGAAGGATTCCACTAACATAAGTAACTACTTAAGGTGATTACAAATTACAAGGTAAATAATGTCCTTCAAGGGTGGCCTCCAACCGTTACAAACTTAGACCTTCAAGGGTGATCTACTACCGTTATCCTAGGACCTTCACGGGTGGCCTACAACCTTTCAATGAGGACCTTTGATGCAGCCCGCCCAGCTGACTGGTTTACCCAGGGAGCCGCACTGAGCTCCATTGGAATAGGCTCCCTCCCGAGCTGGATTATAGGGCCATTGATGGTTCCCCAACCCTTCTCCATAGCTCTGTACATGACTGAGGACCAGCTCAGAGAGATAAATTTCTAGGAGGATGCAAGGGATCTCGGGACTCATGAGCGGCACCACGGGAAGCATCAAGATAGTGGAGCCGAGCTCCCATTACAAGGTCGGCACAGTCAGCTAGCTCTCTGCTCGGCATCTAGGAGCAGGGCAAAACAAAAGCTATTTGCTCACATGGTCTTTGACCGTGGCCGAGATAATTCAAGAAGCATTTAGCTATGCCCCTATGGCCCCACATATTCAATAAAGCTATTTCCAACCTTATGGAAAGCTGAAATAATAATCCCAGCACTTCCACTCTCGGGCCGAGCTACCAAAGAAGTAGGCCGTACTTTTATCCCCCCCCTGCGCGTCCAAAGGTCTAATCAAACAAGCTCTCCTCGGCAAGCTCTCCTTGGCAGCTCTCCTCAACAGCTCTACCTGTGACATTTCTCCCATGGTAGCTCTCCTGTGGCAGCTCAGCTCTCCCAGGACAGCTCAGCTCTCCCAGGACAGCTCAGCTCTCCCAAGACAGCTCAGTTCTCCCAGGGCATAACTTCTTCTGTGTAACTCCGATTTATAATTGTAATATGTCGTTGGAAAGATATCGGAGAGATGCTCGATGCCTCAAAATTGCTACGCCATTTTGAGGCCAGGAGGAGCTCTGATAAGAGCTATTCCGGTCGGGTCCCACAAACGCGTAGTATTTTGCTTCTTTTTCTCTTTAATTTTGTAGCCCGCCTGTTTAGGTTTGTTTTCCACTTTTTAGCTTTTAGCCGCCACACACGTGTCTAGGGTATTACTTTTGTTTTTCTTTATTCCTTTTTGGGCCTATCTGTTTTGGCCTAGTAGTGGTACTTTTGTGTCTTATTCTATTTTAGGGTTTTATCCATGTACGCCTATATAAAGGCAGTAAAGCTCAGATGTAAGGGAGATTGATTTTGATATTGAAAGAGAAACCTTGATTCAGGCGTGTAGCTTGTTCATTGTATCCACTCCTGATTTGGCATTCTCCTCTGTGAGAATCAACAAACGAGACTGAAGCCGTGTCCTGGCAACTCGTGCGCGAGTTCAACAGTTCTCGAGCCTTTAATCTGGTATTGGTGCGCCAATCAACAGGTTGAAGAAGAGAATCAACGGAGGTATTCCAGGTGAATTAATCCGGCATTCTGTTTATCCCCTTTATTTTGTCTTTTGTAGTATTCCGCTGCATCAGCTTGGTATCAGAGCTCTGCGTCTTGATCCTATCAGAGCTCTGTGTTCTTGATATTACCGGAGCAAGTTCCGATTCCTATCAGAGCTCTGCATCTTGATCCTATCAGAGCACTGAGTTCCAATCCTATCAGAACTCTTTGTTCTGATTCCTACTATAGCATCAGTGTTTCGATTTCCATCAGAATCCTAGAAGATGGCATTCAGAAGAAGTCCTATTCATGGAGTTACAGATACCAGTCTTCACTCAAAGAAGGTGGTCCCCATACGCAAATTTGTTTCGAAGAAGGATAACAAAATCGAAAAACTCGATAGACTGGAGGAGACGATGAAGAAATTGGTAGCCACTGTGGCCACCATTCAGATTCAATTGCAACCACCACCACAGCCAAGGCGGCGACACCAGAGTTCTAGTCCACATCTGGTAAAAAATGAAGAGTCCATAGTTGCGAGGTCTAACGAGGAGGAGCCTCTCTTCGTTGAAGGAGGTCTTGACGAAGGTATAGTGAGTCCTGTTCGTGGTTATGACGAAGAACCGGTCTATGATGAGGAGTCTGATCCTGATGAGGCTCCGGCAAGCAAGGAGGCTGTCTCTGATCCCCTATTCTTTTCAGAGGAGAAATTGGTACATCGGGAATTCAAGGTTTCCTGTCAAATTCCACAGCTCCATAGCACAACCCTGCTCACCCCAGAGCTATGGAAGCTCGGCAAGCAGTCACAGCTCGCTGGACAGATTGATCTGGCAAGCACGGACTTGCATTTCGTGGATACTTGGGGGAACGTTATGAAGAGAAGAATCAGTTTCAGGAACTTTGAGTCCAGGCACACCCCCAGACTTGTCGGTCACTATCACTCTCTTGGGAATCCACGAAGGAGGCCTAGACTGGAGCAGGCTGAAGAGAGAACAAGTTTGAGGTCGAACTTTCTCCAACCTGGAGAGGATGATGCAGCCCGCCCAGCTGACTGGTTTACCCAGGGAGCCGCACTGAGCTCCATTGGAATAGGCTCCCTCCCGAGCTGGATTATAGGGCCACTGATGGTTCCCTAACCCTTCTCCATAGCTCTGTACATGACTGAGGACCAGCTCAGAGAGATAAATTCCCAGGAGGATGCAAGGGATCTCAGGACTCATGAGCGGCACCACGGGAACCATCAAGACAGTGGAGCCGAGCTCCCATTACAAGGTCGGCTGAAACTTTGGAAAACGCATTTAATGAGGGGTATTTTGGTCTTTTAACTTAAGGGGCTATATAAGGGTAGTATAATTCGGTTTTACACACAAACCCTCATATCTCTCTCTCACTAAATTGCTCTCATCTCTCTCTTCTCTCTCCTACAACTTCCATTGGAGGCCAAGTGAAGACCTTGGATTTGAAGGCCTTAGGAGGCTCAAATCAAGAAAACCCGTGAAGTAAAGTTGATCCACGACTCCCGATCTACGTGTGACATACCAAGGTTTCGTCCCTCTCTCAATTTCGAATTTTGGGAAAACTCCTTGAGGTAGGAAATGCTTCTTATTTGGTATGTTCTTGGTTGTACTCTCCTCTAATCCCTTATGTGAGTTCCTAGTTTTGGTTAATTTCATGTCTATGCATAAATCTTCAAATTGACCTAGGGTTTGATGTTAAATCATGAAATTTATTGATGGCTTTGGTGTCTCTAGTGTTTAATGGCATTTGGGTGAAGTCAATTTCATGTGTGAGTACTTTAGGTGAAAACCCCAAAAACTTGAGGAAAACCCTAGATTTTATAAATTGGGGCTTTTGTTAAATTAGTGGTCTCATGATAAAATTGAATGAGTATTCATGTGTTTGGACATATAAATCATATGTGAAAATTATGAGATGGCATGTGTGTTTCATATTATTTTGGTTGAGTCACGCATTGATTAATTTGGAATACATGGCATTGGTTTGGAATCAACTAGCATTGGCTAGGAATGATGGTATAATGGAGTCAACGAACGAAACACTATAACGTACATGGTTGATACAATTGACTAGCGTTAGCTAGGTGACGTAACGATAGGGGTGATTGATCTTGGATACAGAAACGGACTTATGACGGGGTTTCCGGGATGGTCGCGCCATCCACGACATTGTGCACAATGGGGGTTACTTGGCCCTCCCAGCGGTTACTTGGGGAACGACGGACAGGATGGTTAGTGGGTTTGGCCGCCTACTAGACTACTCGTACCCTATCAAATGTTACATGACACGTTGGACTAGGGTAGCCCGGAGTGGACTTCTGATGGGACTCCGTGGCATATCCATGATTACGAAACACGATGGTTAAACGGTTTGAATAACTTGGGATGGACTTCTGATGGGATCCTAAGGGGTATTCATGTTTTGAACACAAGGAACAATGTGATGAACTGTTATGTTGATATAAAGGAAAATGATTGGGAAGTTATATGCATGTTCATAGACACTGGTTCTAGTTACTTGTTTAGCATATCATGTATGTGGGTGTGTGATAGAGTCACATGATAGACATGGATCATTGCATTTGTTATGATTAGTACATATGCGTGTGTTGCATACCCAACAATCACACACTAGTCCACGCCGATCTTGAGCATGCTAGATAATAGGTATTTCCTACTTTGGCGTGATACGCCCTTATTTTTCTCCACAGGTTGTGATCCTTCTTTGGGAGGTTTGGATGCATGAAGCTTTTGGAAAAAGATTTGAAAGAAGTCCCCTTCTTCTCTATTTTTGTTTTAAATTGAGGCTCTTGGAGCTTGTAATAGAGTAGGGAAATTTGTAAGGTTTTGACTAGTACTTCTCCCTCTCCCTAACTCTATGGTTTGGATTTGGTTTGTAATGGTTTAAACTCATGACTGGATTTTCATGTTTGGTGTGATTGGGATAGCTGGTACTTAGATATTTTTTATTGAAGTAATGGTCCATTGTTGTTCACTATTTTAAATGATTTAAAAAAAATGGTTTGAAAATCTAGGGCGTGACAACTTGGTATCAAAGCTTTCGGTTTCGAAAACTTAGGCCTTTGGGTAGACTCTTAGTCTCTATGGGTTGCATTGAGCATTGTTGTATTATCTAGCATGCGTGTGAACATGTAGAGCATACATTGGCATGATCCATAGGTTGGTGTGAGTTGTGAAGTATACATGTGCATTGTTCCTTTCCTTGGGCGTAGCCCTGTTGTTTGATTCCATCGATTATAAGAATTCTTTGTTGATGTTGTCTGGTATCCTTCCCTTTGGTTGAAGCCTTGCTTCGTCATTTGAGTTAGCTATTAGAGCCTTGTCTTGTGCTCCCTTCTTATCGAATTCGTGATCTTTTGTAGAAATGGCTTACCGTCATGGTAGAAGAGCGGGTCGTGGCCGTCGGGGTGCGCACGTCCATGATGCTCATAGTGAAGAAGTTAATGATAGGATGAGTGGATTGGAGGACGAGGCTCCTCCTGTCATTCTAATTCCTCAGGGGTTTGTGGCTCCTAGTCAGTTTGCTCGAGAGCTTGCGGCCGCCATGGTCGAAGCTAATCGTGGATTTGCTGCTCCACGAGAGAATGCGAGAAATCGTACTATCGAGGCTTTGCGGGAATTTAGACATATGGATCCTTCGAAATTTAACGGTGAAGGAGATCCCTTAGAAGCGGATCATTGGTTATTCGAGGTAAGGAAAGTGTTGGACACTCTGGAGATCGTGGAGGATAAATTGCGGATTTCTTTCACCACTTACCAATTGACTGGAGAGGCTAGTCGGTGGTGGAGTTCCATTCTGGAGATGCGCCGTACGAGTTTACTTGCCGGTGGAGATGCTGATCCACAGGCTATCCTGGATCCTGTTCATGGTATGACTTGGGCTGATTTTCAGACTGTCTTTGAGGGGCAGTATTTTCCAGAGAGTTTCAGGGAGCAGTTGCGCGATTAGTTTGAGCGATTGGAGCAGGGGACGATGACTGTGTCCCAGTATGCTACGCGTTTCCATGAGTTGTCGAGATTTGCTACAGATTTGGTGAGTACAGAAGAAAGAAAGTGCAAGCGTTTCGATAAGGGTCTCCCTCCTTCGGTTTAGAGGTTGGTGATGAGCCAGCGCATTCGGGTGTTTGCTGATATTGTTGATTGTGTTAGGGCTATTGAGCCCAAGAGGGACCCATCTAGAGAGGTGAAGGTTTGGGAACCACGTCGTCAGGTTTCCAATTCGAGTTCATCGTCGGGCAGTTTTGGGAGAAAGCGTGAGAGAGAGCCATCCTATTTTTTCTAGAGGTCAGCGGTCGCATGGTGGCGCTAGTTCAGCGAGGAGTCCAGCGGTTTGTCACAAATGTCACCAGTCAGGGCATAAGCGAGCTGAGTGCAGAGCCCCCGCTTGTTTCAGGTGTGACCAGGTGGGTCATATAGCCAGAGATTGTCCAGGGAAGACCGGTGATCGCAGTGAGGCAAGGTCGGTGCAGCAGCCTCGGGGTGGGCATCAGCGTTCTCATTAGTCAGGACCTGCAGCATCAGTACAGGCTTCGCGTGTTAGGGGAGTTGTGACGCCTGCCAGGCCAGCGCATCAGTTTCAACAGAGGGGTGGTTACCATCAGGGCCCGACTACTCATGGCAGAGTTTTTGCCATTCCAACAGCCTCAGTTCCTTCCACTTCTCAGCCGCAGCCGGAGACTTCGGTAGTGCGTGGTATGTTTCTTATCTACAATTCTTGGGCTTGTTTCTTGTTCGACTCGGGTGCATCGCATTCATTTCTCCATTGATTTGTTGCCCGGTACGTCTCCGATCTCGGTACCACCTTATAGATTTGCACCAGTGGAGCTGCGGGAATTAAAATCCCAGTTGCAGGAATTACATGAATTGGGCTTCATTTGGCCTAGTTCTTCCCCGTGGGGTGCACCTGCTTTATTTTCGAAGAAGAAGGACGGTTCATCACGATTGTGCATCGACTATCGGAAGTTAAATCACGTGACGGTAAAGAATAAATATCCTATGCCTAGGATAGATGACTTGTTTGATCAACTGCGTGGTTCGACGTATTTTTCCAAGATAGATTTGCATTCCGGTTACCACCAGTTATTAGTGCGAGCAGAGGATATTCCGAAGACAGCTTTTCGCACCCGCTATGGTCACTTTGAGTTCGTCGTTATGCCTTTCGGCCTAACCAATGCTCCAGCAACGTTCATGGATCTCATGAATCGTATCTTCCGTATCCACCTTAATCGTTTTGTAGTAGTGTTCGTCGACGATCTTCTTATCTATTCTGCATCAGAGGAGGAACATCATGTTCACTTACGGGTTGTGCTAGAGTTGCTGGGAGATCACCGTTTGTATGCCAAGCTTAGCAAGTGTGAGTTTTGGCTTCCGGAAGTACAGTTTCTTGGTCACGTCGTGTCGCGGGGAGGCGTCTCAGTTGATCCTAGCAAGGTTGATGCTGTTTCTTTGTGGCCGCGCCCACAAAGTGTGTTTGATATTCGGAGTTTTCTTGGTCTAGCTAGTTACTATAGGCGTTTTGTGTTGGACTTTTCTCGACTTGCAGCACCCTTGACTCGTTTGACCCGCAAGGGTATTCCTTTCCTCTGGGATGATAGTTGCGAATCGGCTTTTGAAGAGTTGAAGCGGTGGCTCACTTCGGCACCTATTCTTATCGTTCCCGAGTGCGGAGTTGGTTATTCGGTGTATTGTGATGCTTCACATGACGGGTTGGGTTGTGTGCTTATGTAGGGAGGTAAAGTTGTGGCTTACGGATCACGACAGTTGAAGACTCACGAAAATAATTACCCGATGCATGATTTGGAGTTGGCGGCAATCGTCTTTGCGTTGAAGATGTGGCGGAATTACTTGTACGGTGAGCGGTTCGAAGTTTTCTCCGACCATAAGAGCTTAAAGTATTTGTTTACCCAAAACGAGCTTAATCTGCGACAAAGGCGATGGATGGAGCATTTGGAAGATTATGATTTCGAGTTGCATTACCATCCTGGTAAGGCAAATGTAGTTGCTGACGCTTTGAGCCGACGGTCTTCTCACATGGCGAGTTTGGTTTTTCCGATTGGAGTTCTATGAAAGATTTGGGTCCTTATGTTCTTCATGCAGAAGAAACCAGTGATCATGCGACGTTGTGCAATCTGTCTATCCATTCGGAGCTTTTTAGATTGGTTATCGAAGCGCAGGCAGCAGATTCAGAGGCTTTAGAGTTCCATACCAGATTTCTCAGCGGCGATGCACGGCAGGGTTGGATGATCCATGCTGATTCTAGTTTGCGTTACCATGGTAGATTGTTTGTTCCTACTTCATGCCGAGAGAACATTTTGCACGAGTTCCACCACTCTCCTTTGGCAGTCCATCTGGGAGGTACCAAGATGTACCATGATCTTCGATGGCAGTTTTGGTGGCCCGGAATGAAGAGAGATGTTGCAGTGTTTGTTTCTAGATGCCTTATATGTCAGCAGGTGAAGACGGAGCACCAACACCCGGAGGGTTTACTTCAGCCCCTACCTATCGCAGAGTGGAAGTGGGAGAATGTGACCATGGATTTTGCGTCAGGCTTTCCGAGATCATCAAGAGGACAGGATGCTATTTGGATCATTATCGACCCATTGACGAAGACAGCGCACTTCTTACCGATCAGAGTTGCTCAGTTTGTACATTCCTTGAGCCGACTGTACGTTCGAGAGATTGTTAGACTTCACGGCATGCCATCATCTATTGTGTCCGATCGAGATCCCAGGTTCACTTCACGTTTTTGGCGCAGCTTGCAGACTTCACTTGGGACAAAGCTTATGTTCATCACAACATTTCATCCGCAGACAGACGATCAGTCAGAGCGCACTATTCAGGTTCTCGAAGATATGTTGCGTGCTTGTGTGCTAGATTTTTAGGGGAGTTGGGTTGATCATCTTCTTTTGATCGAGTTTGCGTACAATAATAGCTACCATTCGAGTATTGGCATGGCACCGTTCGGGGCGTTGTATGGGAGACCTTGTCATTCACCGGTTTGTTGGTTAGACGTAGGCGAGTCGGCTATTGTTGGACCCGAAATGACATTGCAGATAACGAAACAGATCAAGACTATCCGGCAGAGGTTACTTACAGCTCAGAGTTGTTACAAGAGTTATGCGGATCGACGTCGCACTCCTTTGTCGTTCGAGGTTGGTGACCATGTTTTCCTCAAAGTTTCTCCTCGTCGGGGTATTTCGCGTTTTGGGAAGAAAGAAAAGTTGACGCCACGTTTCATTGGACCATTTGACATCATTGAGAAGATTGGGGAAGTCGCATATCGCTTTGCTTTGCTGTCAAACATTTCGAACATTCACGACGTTTTTCATGTGCTTGATTGGTCGAACATCGAGCTTGAAGCCGACGTTTCATATGAAGAAAGGCCCGTTCGTGTAACATCCCCAAAATTTTGAGAAAACATTTTTTTTTGAAATACATTTGAATAAACAATGGGGAGTTAGTAGTAGTAATCAAACACAGTACAATAGAAGTTCTCATTACATTTCTTTATGATACAATATCAACTGAACGATGTACAAATAAAAGTACAACTACTGAACTGAAAACTAAAAAGAGTAAAGGAGAAAGGTGAGGGTCCCACCCACCCTCGGGAGTCACGAACTCAAGTCAGCAGCTCCAACAGAATCAGCTGCAAGCCAACTCTCCAGGGATCCCTGCAAGAAAAGCTGCTACAACCTGGAGAGGGGAAAGAGTGGTGGGTCTGAGCAAACCAAAGGTGACTATACCTCCTTCGTTAGGAGTTAGAGATGAAACTGCTTGTGAGTTTTCGGTCATATGTCGTGAACATCCACTATCCAAAAACCATTTTCCTTTGAAATTTGAGCATCTCTACTCAGAATCTTTTGCCAATAGGCAAAGATTTGCAACTTCCTTTTCATCTTCAGATTCGGTTTTAGATTCTGAATTATCCCAGGCGGCTAACATGGCTTTTTTGAAGGACTTTGTCACATGTGTTTTGGCTAATGGATATTTGGACTTGATATGTCCGGGTTTATTACAACCAAAACATACAATAGGAGTTTTTGAGGTGATTTCTTTCTTTTCTTTGGTTCTATACTTCCACCCGTTCTTTTTGTATTTGAGGAATTTTTTGAAGTTGTTGGTCAAGAGAGCCATTTCATCCTCAACTTCGAAAGAGTCAGATGAGGACTCATCATAAACTATGGTTTTAAGAGCAATGTCTCTCCTTGGTTTGGAGAGAGGTTCAGCTTGTAGGTTAAGGTGGATTTCCTCGGTCATGAGATTGCCCATTAGGTCATCTAGGGTACAAGAGGAGAAATCCATCGTTTGAATGATAATGGAGGCTTTGGTTTTCCAAGCCTTTGACATTGATCTTAGTACTTTCCTGCACATTTTAGAGTTAGAATAGGACTTACCCAATCCTTTTAAATCATTAACAATATCATTGAATCTAGTAAACATGTTAGATATGCTTTCATTATCAAGCATTCTAAATAATTCATAAGAGTGAACTAAAATATCAATCTTGGATTCCTTAACTTGGTTAGAACCCTCATGTGTAAGTATAAGCTTATCCCATATCTCTTTTGCCGAATCGCAGCCCGAAATACGATTGTATTCGTTTGCGTCCAAGGCACAAAAGAAGAGATTCACCGCTTTACAATTGAGTTCAACCTTTTGTTTGTCACCCGAAAGCCATTCATCATAAGGCTTATTAATTGATATACTATCAACTATCTTCTTGGGGATATTAGGACCATTGATAATTATCATCCACAAGTCGTAGTCGATAGATTGAACAGATATACGCATTCTATTTTTCCAATAGGCAAAACCCGATCTATTAAAGAATGGTGGCCTATTGGTAGAATGACCCTCGGAATGAGAAGTAGTTGCTATGGATGCCATAGATCACTCGAGAAACGATTAAGTCTTTATGATCAAGAGTCCAAACTCTGATACCAATTGTTATTCCAATATGCAACCAAGGGGGGGAGATGAATTGGTCCAATAGAGAAGTATACTAACTTTTCAAAACTTTTTCAAGAATAAAAAATATGACTTACCCTTTTTGTTTTGAACAAATAATAATATATGAAACTGAAAATTGCAGCCAAGAATATATTAAAATATATTATCATCCTTATTCTAGAATCAATTCCAAAACCCTTCCGTTATACTTAAGTTGTTGCAATACGGCAACGGTTGAGGTTTGTAGGATTGTTTTGATTCTTTGAATTAAGATCAACAATATATTTTAACAACACAAAAAATAATAAAAGTGCAAGAGAGAGAGAGAGATACATACAAGAATTATAGTGGTTCAATAGGGGCGTGTCTCTCCCCTACCTACGTCCACTTCTATCACCAATCGGTGATAGTTCCACTAATCGTTAGGCGTATCACAACGCGTGACTATCTTAGCAGTTACAAGAATTTGAGAACCTTCAAGGGTGGTCTCCAACCGTTACAACCAATTTGAGACCTCTACAACAAGGTGGTCTCCAACTTAAACCCAAGGTATGAACCTTGTATCAATGGAAAAGCACAAAGAGATAATCTTGTAGGAGTAAGACAACACCTCCTTTACAAGTTAAGATTATCCTTCAAAAGAGAGAGATGAAAATTAAGAACTATTACAAGAGTTCTCTCTCTTAAATATAAACCAAAACTGTACTGTAATTCTACTAAAAATTCAGAGCTATAAATTTGTAGAGCTTTGAGAGAAGAAGACTTGAGAGATTGAAAGTTGAAGGAGAGTTGTAAAATTGCTTCACTTTTCTTCCATCTTCTTTTATAGACTTCACAAGGATATGAACGTTGGATTGAAGTCTGGTCCAGCACAATACATATCTTCTAGAATAGTCTTGAAGCCAGTCAATCAGAATATTCAAATTTGAACTTTGGACCAGAATTCCGGCTGGAACTCCGCGCGGAATTTTGCTTGTGACTCCGGTTCCATTTTGAATTTGACGCTCCCTTTTGTACATGCCTTTGATACCTGTATAAGCTTCCATAATATTACAAGATATGTTCAATACAGATCAATTGGGATGATTATACATCCATAATGAATAAAAGAGAATATAAGATATAATTTCTAAATGGTAACTCTTTATTCATCCCATTATAACTTATACACTCCAAATCTGATTTTGAATTCAACCAATAAGCATATGACACTTAATAAAATCAGTATTGAATTCAATTATATTGTGATTACATTTATTTATAAGAGTATAACATTTAATTACAATTGTAAATCACTTTAATTTCCAATTTAAGTGTACTAGAATTGTGACAAGTGTCCAACACTCAATCATATTTAAATTGAAGTCCATTTCCAAGATAATTGTAGCGACC
>NMUG010006423.1:0-12597 GCA_002855965.1 Monotropa hypopitys | reverse complement strand
GGAAGCACAAGGTAGTATCTTTCTAAGACTACAGGCTAGCATTTCCGAAAGTCCAAGTAGTACCTTTCTAAGACTACGAAGATAAAATTTTAGAAACCTACAGTGGTACTGCACTAAGGCCACGGGTTCAACCGCTCGGAAGCACAAGGTAGTACCTTTCTAAGACTACAGACTAGCATTTCCGAAAGTCAGAGTAGTATCTTTCTAAGACTACAACGTTAAGTTCTCTGAAAACCTACAATGGCGCCTTCCTAAGGCCATAGGTTGAATCTTCCGAAAGCCCGAGGTAGCACCTTTCTAAGACTACAGGCAGACATCTCTGAGAATCTCAGTAGTACCTATCTAAGACTACGATTCCAAACCTTTGTTCGAAACCTACATTGGTATCTCACTAAGGCCATAGGTTAAGCATCCCAAAAGCCTAGGGTAGTACCTATCTAAGACTACAGGCTTAAATTTTCAAAGGACTCAGTAGTACCTCTCTAAGACTACAGTTTCAAATTTTTCAAAACCTACGGTGGCATCTTTCTAAGACCACAGGTTACAATTTTCAAACTCGCGGCAGCACCTAACTAAGGCTCCGAGCGTGTATTTGCAAAATCTATAGTGGCATCTATCTAAGGCCGCAGGTTTACGTTTTCAAAAGTTTAGATGGCACCTTCCTAAAGGCCACATCTTCAAATTTACAGAAAACACTTTCGGTAGTATCTTTCTAAGACTACAGATTTATATCTCTGGGACCTCGACGGCATCTTTCTAAGGCCATAGGTCCTCGTTCCAAAAAAAAATCTCCTCCCAGTGACACCTCTCTAAGGTCATTGAATTTAAAATTTCGTAATATCTCTATACAATTGCAAATTTTCAAAACCCCGGTAGCATCTCCCTACGGCTACTACTCGGGGCAAAAATTTCTTCGCTTTCGATAGTATCTTCCTATGATTATCGGTCAAGTTACACAGCTCAGAAAATTTTTGGTAATATCTGCCTACGGTTACTAATTAATTGTCGAATTTTACTTACGATAATATCTTACTATGGTTATCGTTCAAATTTCAGAGTGGTACAATTTTAATGATATCTTTTTACGATTGTTAATCCACTTATAAAATGATATTTTGTCACGACTACTACCCACGATTTCTAAATTCAAAATCAGGTCAGCGATAGCATCTTTCTAAGGCTGTCCTTTAAAACCAATTTTTTTTAAAACAGTGTGATATCTGCCTACGATCTTAATGTCCAAGTGTCAAAAAATTTTGGCGTCAACTTCCTATTGGTCGTCCGAACGAAATTTTTTCAAAAAACGTGTTGTCACGAGTATGATCGTCAACCTACGAAAACTTCGGTGATATTTTCCTACAATTATCGTCAAGTCCCTAAAAATTCCAAAAAGTGACGTATTTCTGTAGATTGTCCGATACGGTATTACTTTTCTACAAGTATCGCTAAGCGTCATACACCACGAATAACATTTTTCTACGGTTATTGTTCGAAAAACAATTTTGACATCTTTCTAAAGGTCATCCGTGCAAAATCCTAGCGGCGTAATCTCACTAACGATCGCCCTAGTCGAGTTTAAAACGACAGTTTCGAAATTTTTGTCACCGCCCAAAGTGCGAGAAATTCGTGAACGGACAGCATGACGGCTATAACACTAGCGATGTACGTTCACTACATATTGACAGAAATGCAAGTTTTCAACTAATTAGCGTATTTCCTAGTACATGTATTCAAAATTACCGAAAGCAGGGAAGAAAAATAGTCGACTACTTACTTGTATGATCAGATCTGAGTCTGCCGGAAGTGAATCGATCGAAGGATCAAGCACCGGAACGTCGTTGAATGAAATCCGAGCGAAGTCAGAGCTCTGCTAAGTCTCCCGAAGTCTTTAGAAGTCTGAAATCAGAATGGAGGCTCACTGTCTCCGCGGTTCCTTAAGAAAGTACCATGTCACAACTATAGTTGCGACATCGGTCAAAAAAGTAAATGCAGTCAGCCTCGAGCCGCGTGCCCAGCTGACATCCAAGGGGAAGGGTTTGGCTTTATTTGGGAGTGGATCAGATTTTCCCCGAACGCGACCCGTCGGTCCAAAATGCAACTTCGATGAGCCGGATCTACGTCATCGGCAACTCCAAAAAATTTTCTGATTCCACCAGCAGATGTCAAATTCCTCTGAGTAGCAAGAAAAAATCCGAAACATATAAAGCCGTGAGTCAAAATTTCACGCATCAATTAGTCTTTGTCTACCATTGCTACGCAACATACACAAAGAGGGGCAGCTGTTGATACCCAAATTTTGGCTCAGCCCCCGCAAGTTCAGAAATCAGCAAAACGATCTTTTCAGCATACATACGCACATCTGAAATGTTAAGTCTCACCGCGAACAGCCCCGACGTCAGTCAAAATTCTCAAAATGATGAACCCACAATGGTAAAGTGTTGAGGAACATTTACCCATCTCAGAATTCTATTCCGATGCATCAACCGGGACAAATTTCAAACGGACATCACAGAAACCATATCCGAATTAGCAAACGGGCCGGCACGAGCAAAATCCTACACGAACGTCCGAAATTTTTCTTCTGAGGAGAATATCGAAGACAATCACAATATAGAGAACCCGATATAAAAACTGACTCCATCTGATCCAACACCAGAATTCAGTTAAGGATAAACGTCAATTCGTTCAGATTTCCATGCAGCGGTCAGCCGGCCTCGGAAATCAACGGACGTATTTTGCATGGACCTCATCTTCAAAGTCTGACATTCCTTACGGAACAAATTTACTGGAAGTTGAGCAGCCCAGGAGGTGCACCAACCGTTTCTCATTTCAATCAGAATATCAGAGCCGTATTTCAGGGTTTTTTCGGGAAGTGTCCGAATCAAGCCCGGGATATTTTCTATATTTGTGATCCAACACAGCGATCATGAATATCAAATTTAAAATATTGAAGTCAGAGTTCTCCGAGGGGACGGCTAAGCGTAAACAGAAGCTTCGGACCAAGATCAGAACTCCGGGATACTTTTTCAATTTTAAATGTATTTTCATTTATTTTTAATTAATTTTTTCGAAAAGATAATCTCAAATCAGCTTTCAGAAGCTTCCTAAAATATCCAGCCAACACGTGGCACGCGAGCCACGCGTTTGGCAGATATTTGCTCTATGTCGCAACTATAGTTGCGACATATACCAATATATATAGCAAACCTCCACAACCAAAATCCAGACCGAATAACCTCATTCCAAGTCCATTTCAAGTTCAAATACCAAAGCCTCCGGGCATTTTTCTCTCAAAAATCTTCCAAAAACTACCCAAACACCGACCAAAAATCTGAAAAACCCAAATCCAACCAAGAACAAGCCTCGTTCTTGAAGTATCTCGATCTTATCTTTCTTCGATAAATTAATTTGCCTCTTACTCTCGGGAGACTCTTGATAGTCTTCTAATTCATAGTTCGGTACTAGTCACTCGGCCGCGTCCGATACTATACCCTACTATGTTTCAAAGAAGCTATCTACAGAAGTCGTCTCCCCGATTTGTACAGATTCAATTAATCAATTTGCCGAGAATTTTTTATACTTGTCTTTTATGCTTTCAAACACATATCTGCTAAAGAATTCGTTATTTTATGTCTTTCTCCTCGTTAGAATTCGGCACATGCTTGACTACGCCGGCTCCGCTGTCGCATACGAGAAGAACATAAAGACGTTTTCGTCCTACAATACTGGCCGTCTAGCTCGGAATATATCCAGCTCGGTTATATACGATATCTTATCAATTGTTGCCGTCTATCTCGGAATATATCCAGCTCGGTTATATATATGATATCTTATACCCCCTCTGTCCATATATACATTACAGCATACATATTCTATCTCTCTTTAGCGATTAACTTTCGCTTTCCCCAAAACACTTTCAAACAAAATAAAAATTTGGCATTCGATGTCTGAAGTGAAAGCTTGCAGCAGCTGTCAGAATCGGATCGAAGGAATGTCTTGACTCGGATCATTTCTGGAGCACTTGATATCCCGGGAGGATTTTTCATACTTACAAGAAAGTAATATCCCTTCCCCTATTTTCCAAAACTCAGTCGAAGCTCTGTCCGATTGGTAAAAATAAATCCTTCTTCTAAAGCCCGGTTAAAACATATTCCGGCAATTTTTACAGAAAATATTTTTCCGGTCGAAGTTCTGTCCGACTAAAAAATACAAAAATACTTTAAAAGCAAAAACCAAATTCCTAGATTCGATGTCTGAAGTGAAATCTTGCAGTAGTTATCAGAATCGGATCACTGGAATGCCTTGTGACTCGGGTCATGCCGATTCACTCGATATTCTTTGGAATTTTCTAAACCAAAAATATCCTATCTTTTCAGAAAACGATCGAAGTTCTGTCTGACCTATTTCAAAACATTCCTATCGAAAATACAGTCAAAGCTCTGTCCGACTAAAAATCGTTCTCTCAAACGCGGTCGGAATTCTGTTCGACTGTAGAAAAATACTTTTCAAGGATTTAGCCGAAGCTCTGCTCGGCTAAAATCCAAAAAAATCATTTCCAAGGCACAGCCGAAGTTCCATCCGACTGTCTAAAATAAAACCATGTTTTAGTCGGAATTCAGTCCCACTAAAAGAAAAATATCTTAGCCGAAGTTCCGTCCGGCTCAAAATTTCGTTTTCCAAAATACGTCGAAATTCTGTCCGACTATTTCAAATAAAATCAAATCAACAAAACAAAGTCATTTACAAATGTGGTCGAAGTTCTATCCGACCGTAGAAAACAATTTTTCACCGAAGTTCTGTCCGGCTCAAAAATTATCATTTCTCATTAAAACCAGGTCAAAAGCACCCGTCTTTCTTTCAAATTTCCTCTTTTCCCAAACCGGGCCGAAATCCGCCCAACAACTATATCCCGGAGTCTTTCTATTCAACTCATTTCATACATAAATCAGTAATAATTCTACATTTCTTTTAGCCGAGAAAACAATTGATTTCGATTCAAAAAGAGATTTACTTTTGAAAAAGAAGTACCGAAAGGGCGAGCGGGGTGCCTAACACCTTCCTCATTCGTAATTAAATCTCCGAACTCGAATTTCTGGTTTTGCAGACACCTTTCCAAAATAAAAAGATAATTTCATTAAACAAAATGACATCTTTTTATAACAAAAATTCCGGTGACTTGGTACATCACAGCTCAATACCAAGTAGCGACTCCGAAAATTCGAAATCGGCATACTCAGGTCAACCTCTGTTTTCAAACAAACCCTCATATTTTCAAATCAAACCCGTCAGCGCATCTTCTTCCGTCCCGGAAAACAGCTCCCAACCGGACGGGGGACGAGGGAAGGACGGGAGAATTTTCCGGCGCGACAAAAAGTCTAAAATTTTGCAATTTAAAATCAAATGGTCCATAGAATTATGCAATTAAATAATTAATGAACTAACATATGGTCCATAGAATTAGAAATACAAACATATTTTAGTAATATGTATATATAAACAAAATAATATTGATATATATATATATATAATTTTTATGTGTATGTATTTATACGTTCCAGTTCGGTTAAATGCACGATTTCAAAATAAAAATCCGTGTCCGAAACATATGTCACGGTTTTCTAAATTTTCAATTCGGGACCAGGCCATTAGTCCATAGATCCAATCCATAACATATAGATCGGATCGGATCAGACCGGTTTCACAATTATTTTGGTTTTTGTTGCAGCCATACAAGTCACAATGAACTACACCGGGTAAGCAGTCTTACCCCTGCACATGATTCTTATAAAGAAACTTAGTCGCTTGTCGTAGCAACAATGCCGTTACTACGATATAAGAACTAAAAAACAGTGAGAACTCTTGAATTAGAGAGGTTTAAACTTTTATAATTGTTATACACAAAAAGGAAAAAATACACAAAGACAGACCCCCGTTCACAAGTTCAATAAAGGAAATAGCAGTCTTCCAGCATAATCCCTTCACTCAAGTAACCAAGAAGATATGTATAGTCCCTCATTGTTAATATCATTATTCATTTTGCTGAACTAGCCCTTGCAAGCTTAGGCTTCCAAGTTCGCCACCCGGACCACCGGTTTTCTCCAAGTATCGGATCCACGAGCCTTCTTTTCAAATTTTCTCCTAGACTTACACGATTGGTTTCTCTGGGAAGACTCATGAAATGGGGTTCAAGTATTCCAATTTCGGCTCCCTCTACAACCTGATTCACCATTTCCAAGACTTTGCTCATTTTGGGACGCAACTTTGGGTGACGAACAAGGCAATGGTTGGCAATGGCCGCGAGCCTATGTGCAGACTTGAGTGAGTACCTCCCTTTGAGTCGAGGATCCAAAATAAGTTCAAACTTTTTGAGGTCGGAGAGGTGGGGCCGAATCCATTCCAAGAGTTTTTGCTCGTTCTTGGGTCGGTTTCGATCAAATGGACGCTTTCCCGTGATAAGTTCATAAAGGAAGACACCGTAGCTCCAGACGTCACTCTTGGCTGTGAGGCGTCCAGTTTGGATGTATTCTGGAGCAGCATATCCAACAGTTCCCACAACCTGTTTGGATCGTAAGTTTAGTAATCCAGATATTGAGTGTGCAAAAAACGGGGAAATTTAGAGTGTCGATTTTTACTTACTAAATTTTCCTTGCAGTAATCAAAACTAGAAAACGGGGAAATAAAAGATACCCGAAAGCTGAAAGGTAAACTATAAAATGCAGGAGACTTACATTGCAGAGCTAATTCCAGACCCACTTCTATTCAGCGTAGTAATCAATCAAAGTTCATATTACAGTTACCGAACGAGCATAGTAATAAAGATGCTTGATAAAAAAGATACAATTTTGTAGGGATAGTGGGGTGCAACTAAATGATTGAGTCGCTCATACGTACGTACCGCTGTTGAGATGTGGCTTACTCCATCGGAAGGGCCTAGCCGAGCCAACCCAAAATCAGAAAGCTTTGCATTCCATTGGTCATCCAAAAGGATATTTGAAGATTTGAAATCTCTGAAGATAATCTATGCCAATATGAAACAGTAATGTCCTTAGAAAAATGATCTGGACAAACTCATGCACATCAAGAACAATTCAAGGCATGGTTTATTTGCAGAGCCGTCAATCTACATGCAATAGGAATTATTTCCCAAGCGACTTCACAAAATTTGCTTATTTACAGAGCCATCAATCTAGAAGGGCAAACTTGGCGTAACAGTAAAACTATCTCATTAGAACCTGTAGGTCACGAGTTCAATTCACGGAAACAATCTCTCTGCCTTCAGAAACTTGGCGTAAGTTGGATGTGTCTGAACCAAACAAGAAGAAGGAAAAAGGGGGTACCTGAAAATCCATTCCTTCATGGAGGTATACTAATCCACGAGCAGCATCCTGAGCAATTTTAAGCCTTGTAATCCACGGAAGAGGTGTCTGAAATTGACTTAAATGATCCTGCACGCTCCTGTTGGCCATATATTCATAAACCAAAAGCCTTTGAATCCCTCTTTCATCATCCTCGGCACAATAGCCCACAAGTTTGACGAGATTTGGATGTTCAACGACCCCCAGGAGGTTCACTTCTGTCACCCATTCCTTATGCCCCTGGGAGACAAACCATGGAGATTTAACATAAGACTAAATTTTGTAATTAAATCAAAAGAAGATGAGACCAATGCTATAAGAAATCATGTTACAGTTACATGATTGAAAGTCAAAAGACAATGAGAGAACCATGAGGTCAATTACAATTTCCCGAGATTAATGGATTAAGGATGATATCACATCTGCCGAAGAAGTCTTCAACCACTGATGAAACTACAAATAATATATTCCCGACACCATGTTATCAGAACTACCAAGATCTAAGAGAGTAGAAGCAGCATTTCCTTAAAAATAACGACTTCTATTAAGATCTCAAGACCGATAAATCTGTCTGGATCATTAGTAGATGTTGCTTGCCAAATGCAGCACTTTGTTTAATAATAATTAAGAAAAGCTCTCACTTGAATATGAACTTCACAAATGATAGCCATATGTTGATAGCAAAAGATTAATAGATTTAGCGACACAACTTAGCTAAGTTTTGTTTCCGATTAGAATCTCTGCTTATATGCAGTTACAACTGTTAAAGCAACCGACTAAAAAGTAAATGCTTAGTAGAGGAGAGATCCACAAGGGTCATATGCTTATTTTGGGAGTTGTGATTGTACCGATGCATAACAAGCACTAACTCATCCCCACACGTGTATCCCCCACCCGAATGGACAGAAATAGACAAGAGCTGGAGAGCATAATTCAAGGTACAATAAAGTGCACCTATGGAACGAACAAAGGGGCAAGAAACAAATTAAGTTCTTTCCAAAGCCTCAATAACCTTGATACCACATTAAAGCATCCAATTCAAATCTAATTGGCAATGACTGAAGAGGCCCGCAAGGTTTGTATACCACTCGGGAGATCATACTACACCGATGTGGGTCAAGCTGTAACAATCACCATTTCCCATTTTTAGCCATTGGCAGAACTAAGTGGAATAGATGGCCAAGCTGTAACTCGTACGGAAATGCAACGAGTACTTTTGACGCAAACGAGAATAGTAGTTACTTGATGATGTAGGCGTACATTCCCTATGAAAATGTTATGTGAAATACATAGAAGTTGCATTCATCCTAGCAAAAACCGATTAGGAGTCAATTATGCTGTATCATTCCCTCTACTGGTAACTTCGGAACTCACACCACTTCAGTTCAGAGGAAAAATACTAATTTCATGCCAAAATCAGCCTTCAAATGATCCCCAAAGAAGTTCTTTTGGGAAAAGTGAATCAAGGAATCAGAGTCAACGGGATCAGACAAAAGGGCTGTCCACAAAAAGGCTCCGAAAGAAAGAAAAAGGAATGGCTGCAACTGAACTGGGTTTATTTGTTTAAACTGCCTACGACCAAAGTTGTGGCTACTTCAACCAAAAGAAAGGTGATTCCCTTTTCAGTCGGTTACTTTGGAAATTTTCTTCAGGGGTACATTATAGGCCCAAAGTGACTCATGTATTCTGGGCATTTCATCTTCAGGATAAGATCCCTGTCTTCTCAAGGTAGCTGAAATCTTCCATTTTCCCAAAAGTAGATGAAAAACCTGACACAGTTCTCTCCACATACCAACTACCTCTAACTTAAGTCAAAAAATGCCAGATATGCAAGTTAATACATTTTTGTGTTAAAGACAATTTGCAAAGCTCTTCTTACGTCCACTCCACACAGGATCATGTACGTACCTTAAAAACTTTTTAAAAACAGCAAAAGTCTAATGCAACTTGAATCTGATAGCAAGAGGAAGGAACCTTGCCTGCAATCCTCTTCTGCTGAGTTGTTTAACAGCAATATCAATCGTTTTGTCTGAATCCTTGGTATCTCGTAGCACACCCCTGTATACACAACCAAACCCACCTTCTCCAATCATAAGAGATCGGCTAAAACTTCTCGTGGCCTTCTTCAATTCATTGAATGTTAATTCTCTGAGGTTGCTTGATCTTTGGGACAGATTTGCAAATAAGATCCTCGGGGATGATTCAGTGCTTACATAAGAGGCATTCTGGGAGTTAAATTCAGATCCAGATTTTCTCACGTCCTGATCAGTTGATGCAGAAGTGGAGCAAACTGTGGTAGACTGAGTAGTCTTTCGTAGCGAACATGAGAAACACTTCATAGCCTTCCCCAAAACAATCACTACACTGCATAGTCAAAGCCACGGAACTGTGAAAGTAAAGATGTATATACTAGGTTGACAAGAATTCTTTACTGAGCATTAACTTGACCGCACGAGCAATGAAGCTTAATCACTATAGACATAGGGAAGACAGTCGATATAAAATTAAACTAGAAGAACTTATCTATACATTACAGATTTCCATGGAAAGTTATATGCAATAAAATTTAAATAAAAGGCTACAAGGGATGATCCAAACTAAATAAGAGAAAGTGACAAGCCTGATTCTCCATTGAAAAAAATGATGGGAGAACAGAAATAGAATAATGGCACCAAATGCTAATGGTTCTTTCAGGCAGTTCGTTGGGCCTAGAGATTTTGTGTAGTAGTTAGTGTTGGTGCATATGTAAGTATCACCAACAGTTAGGACAACAAAATTCGAATACAACCGGCGCTATGTTCCATCCCCGGCTCATAGAAAGGGTCACTGAAGAAAGAGTTACCTGAGGTCATTAGAATAGTCTTATGGGACAAGGGGCTACATTCCAACTGTTGAAAATAGAAAGTAGTATCATTAATTAGGATAGATTAGAATTCTTATTTTTGGTTATGTTGTCCAAATCATTCCTTGTAAATTATTTTTGATTGATTTGGTTGATTATATTTACATAGGAGGAGGCTCTCCTCTTGTATAAATTAGGACCTTGTATAGTGTTGGAAATCAATACAAAAATCATTTATTCTTTTCTTTTTGGTATCAGAGCCCTAATAAAAAAGTTTTATTTTTCGTATCAAATCCATTAGGGCTTCAGCCGCCGCCCTTGCCATCCATCTCGCCGCTGCCTTCATCTCCGGACATCTCGCTGCCGGCCATCTCATTGTCGGTCATCCCGTCATCTCTCACCATCTCGATCTGTCTCTCGATCTCATCCCCTGATTTCTCCAGGCGATCATCCATCTCGTCGCCATCTCCAGGCGACCGTCCATCTCGTCGCCATCCATAACCATCTCCTATGGCCAACATCTCTAGCGAGTCTCGCCGCCACTCATCTCGCTATTATCGCCATCGCAGATGGAGTCCCATGCAATCGCCGTCTCCGTCCTTCGCTGTTCTCATCCATAAGCTATCCTCGATCATCGTCCTTTGCGGTTCTCCATCAACTAGCGCCGCACATCTGCACTGCAGCGCCGCACATCATCGTTGAATCCACCCTCATCACCGTGTGGAAGGTATTCTCTTAATATTTTTTTTCTCTGCCCTTACTCGATTGTGGTTGTATTCATGGGTGATATTGTAAAATAAGTCTCGCCACCTACGGCTCCCACACCCGTTCAACGTGTCACAAGTGTGGTACTAAATGGAAAAAACTTTCATGCCTGGTCTCATTCTTTCTGTCTTTACCTCGGGGGGAAATGCAAGACTAGGTGGATTCTTGGAAAAGAACTCAAGTCGGCTCAGTCCGGTCCTAAGTTTGACAAATGGGATATGGACAACTGTACTATTTTGGGTCGAATGTTTAATTCAATGGAAGATCGGATCTACAACATGTTCATGTATCATTATACCGTCCATGGTCTATCACCAAGGATTATTAAACCTAAGCTCTGATACCAAAATGTCACATCCCGATCCAAAAATATGGATTAAGATGGACTAAGATCTCACTAATTTTCATTTCTTAATTTTAATCAACAACATTAAATAAATTCTTCTATTAAAACTCCAAATTGAAAATTATTTTTGTAGCGACCCGTATTTCAAAAAGAAATTTCTGGAATATCGATTCGTATTTTAAATTAGATTTGAAATTTAAATAAATTTTATCTTAAAATTCTAGTGAGATTTTAACGTGGTTGACCCGAGGATGAGGTAGAGGATTCGATTACGAATCCAACGCGACTTGAATCACCTCAATCGGAGGTCGGACGGAGAAGTTATGATCGAAATACATTCGGTAGTCGCGCGTTTCAAATTCTGGAAATTGTCCTAAGGGACCGGGGTCTCCCTAAAATCAAGGGACCGGTCTCCTTCAGAGCAGAAAGGTCCCAAGTGGGAAGGGACCGGTCTCCCGAAAATCAAGGGACCGGTCCCTCTTCGTGCAGAGTACCCCTCCTGGGCGGGTACCGGTCTCCCAAAAATCAGGAGACCGGTCCCTATTCAGAATTTCGGCAGAATTGGTTTTAAATGAGGGGCCGTTTCGTCTTTTCGCGTGGGGAAGTATATATACAACTTTATGCTCGATTTTGGGGCATTTTCCTTCAGACCTAGGGTTTTCTCTCTCTCTCTCTACCTCCCTAGATCTCTCCTCTCCCTTCTCTCCATCATTGGAGGACCCTCCGAGCTCCTATCGAAGTTTCGCGAAGTAGGAACGTTGCTCTACGCAACGTGGGCTTTCCGGCAACGTGCATATCGAATCAACTCTCCAAAATTTCGGGTAAATCAAATTTCCAAAGTGGTTATCTCATGTTTTCGTCTTTAGAAACGTTGTTCCTAACGTCGTTCCCTATCCTTTGACGTACATAGGTTCGCGAGCATCGAAGTTTGGCGCGGCTAGGATTTTGGTCGTCGGCGCGCGTTGAGGTAAACATGTTACTATTTTGTGCATTTGTGTGTGTGTAGCTCACTAATGATTTCAAAATCAATAAATTGAACGATTTCCCTAAAAAGCCCAATTTTGGAAAATAAGTCTAAATTTTGGAAATTGGATGAAATTGGTCGCATTCACATGGTTAGTTTGTTCTTGGTGGATTTGGGAATGTTAGAAAATAATGATTTCGGTGAATGCGCGGTTAATCGTTCGTTAGTAAAATTTCGCTAGACTTGGTTAGATAGTGGTATTGAGGGTAATTGGGGAGATTGAATACTCTCGTGACCTTATGTTGATTGTAGTGAGCAAATTGTG
>NMUG010006422.1:0-12597 GCA_002855965.1 Monotropa hypopitys | reverse complement strand
CCTTTCATTGCTGTTTCCTTCCCTTGATGGGAGTCCAGGTAACTCTATTGCTATTGATATTACTGAATCTACAAATGCCATTGATCCAGATACCATTGATCTAGATCTTCCCATTGCTCAACGAAAAGGGGTGAGATCATGTACTTAACACCTCGTATCTAACTTTGTGTCCTACTCTCACTTATCCTCCTCCTATAAAACCTTTGTGTCTAAACTTTCCTCTGTGAGTATACCTAATCATTTTTAGGACGCTCTTGTTATTCCTTAGTGGAAACACGCCATGGTAAAGGAAATGAAAGCCTTTCATAAGAATGTCACTTGTGAGTTGACTGAGTTACCTAAAGGTAAATGTACTGTTGGATGCAAATGGGTGTATTCTGTTAAACAAAAGACAAATGACTCAATAGAGCATTATAAGGATCGTTTAGTGGCAAAGGGTTTTACCCAGACCTACGGGGTGGACTATCAAGAGACGTTTGTTTCTGTTGCAAAAATGAATTCTGTTAGGACCCTTCTCTCCAGTGTTGTGAAAAGCGTGCCTAGGCGCGCGCCAGGCGCTGGGCGCAGCGATTTGAAGAAACAACGCCTAGAACGGCATCAGGCGGCGCGATCTCCGGTAGGCGGCTGGAGCGGCGCGCCTAGGCGGCCAGGCATCTAGGCGCTCAGGCGCACGCCTGAGAGATAAAGCGTTTTTCTCTGTTTTCTCTCGCCTCTCTGTTTTTTCCGAAAACTCATAACCCTAAATATGAGGAAACTTTCAAATAAATAGGGTCGGCTCTATGGCCGAAATTACACTAGGAGGGCTCCCGC
This sequence comes from Monotropa hypopitys, assembly GCA_002855965.1. NCBI lineage: Eukaryota > Viridiplantae > Streptophyta > Magnoliopsida > Ericales > Ericaceae > Monotropa > Monotropa hypopitys. Next base: position 11,787 of record NMUG010006422.1, on the reverse strand, counting down.
CCCCACACCACCGGAATAAAACAATGCTGAAGGTTGTCTACACTCCAACACAGCCGACCTCCCGCTCCACCATTCGATCCGACCTCCCGCTCCACCATCCGACCTCCCGCTCTACCATCCGACCTCCCGCTCCACCATCTGACCTCCCGTAAAATTCGTCCAACAATTCATTCTTTCTTATACTTTCTCTAGTATAATCATTCGTAGTGATAGAGATTGATTGAGTGCAGCTCATATGTTCATTGGTTAATCCTTTGTGAATTCAGTTCATGTAAAACTAAAAAATCAGTGTTCTCTCATAATCTTCTTTGGTTTAATCGATAAACATTTTTCGAAAACATCAATGCTTTAGTTTATATGCTTGAGTGATAGGCTGATTTTCTCTACTAAAATCATTTTGACTATGATTTTCTCTAGATATTTGTGCATGAACTTTTTCTTTACTGTTGTTATGCTAGGTATTGCGATCAATGTCATCAAGTAGCTGTCAAACTAACACTAGTGCGCCTCACATAGCTCAGGCACGCGCCTAGCGCCTGCGCCTAGCGCCTAGGCACCAGGACACCCGAGCGCCTGTGTGCGCTTAACGCTCTTCACAACATTGCTTCTCTCTCTTGAAGCTAAACTAGACTGACCTCTTTATTAGTTTGATGTTAAGGATGCCTTCTTACACGATGATCTGGATGAAGAGGTGTACATGGATATTCTCCCAGGGTTTGAAGCTTCTCAAACCAAGGGAAAGGTATGTCGTCTTCGGAAGTCTTTATACGATCTCAAAGAATCTTCTAGGGCATGATTTGAGAGGTTTAATCAGGCAGTGTTAAAATATGGCTTCAAACAGAGTCAAACTGATCACACTTTGTTTGTGAAACATTCCTCGCATGGTAAGACTACATCTAAGACTACAACTCTTATTGCTTATGTTGATGATATAGTGCTTACAAGAGATGATGTCGAGGAAATTCGTTGGATAAAAAGATATTTGGCAAAAGAATTTGAAATTAAAGACTTGGGGAACCTGAGATACTTTCTGGGAATTGAAGTCGCTCGGTCAAAAGATGGGATCTTTATATGTCAGAAAAAATATGTTCATGACCTTTTAAAAGAAACTGTGATGCTTGGCTGCAAAGCACGTGACACTCTGTTAGAGCGGTGGTGGAATTGTTGTGGATAAAGGAAGCTATCAGAGACTAGTGGGTAAACTCATTTACTTATCTCACTCTCGTCCTGATATCGCCTTTGCTGTTAGTATGGTGAGTCAGTTTATGCATGTTTCTAAGATCATGCACTTGGACGCAGTCATGAGAATCCTGAGGTACTTGAAATCTTTTCCAGGAAAGGGTGTGTGAGCTCATGTGGATCAAGTTACCATTTAATGATTTGAGAATTGCTAATTTTGATGTCATACGTCTATATTGTGATAACAAGGCAACAATCAACATTGCTTATAATCCAGTTCAAGATGATCGGACAAAGCATGTTGAGATTGACTGTCATTTTATCAAGGAGAAACTGACCAGTGGAACAATATGTATGCCTTTTATAAGGACAAGAGATCAACTAGCTGATATTCTCACTAAGGGGATTGGCAATAAACCATTTCATGAAGTTCTCAGCAAGCTGGGCACGAGAGACATCTACGATCCAGCTTGAGACAGAGTGTTAGAATAATGTTAGGAATGATATTTTTTGTGTTATCTTTTATTCTTTTAGTGTCTTTTGTGTAATAACCCTATGTTTAGGGTCCTTGATGTAATTCCCTTTCTTTGTTTTAATATAAAAGAGAATGAGCCCCTACTCATCCTCTAAGCTTTTCACTAATCCAAACTTATCGATTTCTACAGTTTTGAGGGGCAGAGAAGGAGTTAGTGAATTTGCTATGTAGCCTATATTTTGCATCATTTGAGCTGAGAGTAACAATGGCCCTTTTAACGTCTAAGATATTTACGATAAAGACACCAGTACAAGGAAATTGCTCTTGATGGTTTCTTTACAGCCTTTTTAATTGACAGGGTTGTAATAATAGAAGATCAAATACTTTTCTGTTTTAAGTGATGGTTAAGGTTATCTGGGACATAGATTGTTCTGGTTCAAGGAATGAAAATGGACCGTGGTAATCCACACCGTAAATGGTGGTACATTAGGGATAATCTTCTATAGATTACGATAAGATGTACCAGTCTCGAGAGGAAAAACATCTCATAAAATAAATTCCTAGTTTATAACCCTTATGTAAAATTATTTTCTAAGAGTAATTTTATGGTTTGTGGTGTTAAAGTTTCATTCCATCTCTAGGAAGCACGGGTACTCCGATAGTGGCACCGTATGAGTACCGGGTATGGGTATGGCAAAATACGCACCCAGTATGTCAAAAACATTTCGGATACGTTTTGGTTTCTGGGTACAATGTGAAGAAGGCATTGGTACGTGGTGGGTATTATTGTGGGTACGTGTCACACCCCATACTACTGGAGCTAAAATAACCAACCAACCCTAATAATATGGAGCGCGAGACAAAAGGCTAAACAATCAAACACTTGCCATAAGTATTATGGAATACAAACCACGACCGTGTACTTGGTACAAAAAGTTTCCTTATACTACAATTTTATTTCCTCCACAAAATGTTCAACAAAGACCTCTAAACAATAAACTTCTAACAACCATAAATTACCCTGTCCAAAGTATCTCGTTGCCTGGATATTGTAGTGAACCCATCAACAATGCTCCACATCTGGATTTACAAGTATAAGCCCAACAAGAAATTCAGGAGTTCGTTAGATACAAGAGAAACATATTGCATAACTATGAAATCACAAGCAAGAGATACACATATGACATAAGCAACGTGTGTCACGAAAAGTGTTGCACATTCTCTTTATAAATTTCTTTCATGTATTATTTAATTTCAAGTCATCACTCACCATTCTATGGTTAATCCACAATATTATTCTCTATCTATCACATTTCCATTGATATCACTCGCCGGTTGATGGACACTCCACGATATTGTTCTGCCACACCGCGCTTACCATAGTTCTGCCAATAACGACACCATCTAGCAAACACGTTCACTTGTTCTAGGACGATAACGTCCAAACACATTCATAAAGACCAATCCCTTTAATATCTTTCACTTTTCACTTTTGGATAACCACCTCTTTTTCACAACAATTGGACAACTATTTTGAGTAACACTTTCACATGAGTCAAGTGATAGCACATCATGTTCAACTAGGGTGCATGAAAATGTAGACAAATATGTTTTGTAACATCACCATAGGATAACACATAAACATCACAAAGCAAGACATTATGCTTGAACAATTATAATGAAGGAATTACATGTAGATGCATAACAAACTAGTTAAACCATATGTAAAAGTTGTACATAACGGACTCACCTCTTATTTGGCTGTACTAATCTTGCTTTTGGGATGCTTCCGGTAAATTAGCTTTGTTCCCTGAAAATATTTCAACAGATTTTAGGAATATAGACATTTTTTTAAAACCCCTTTGATTATTTCCTTCCATTTCCCTTTATTTTAATTATTTCCATTTATTTTATATTATTTTCGATTTTCCCTTTACTAGGCAGACCCCGACAGTGGGCTCACATACCAATATGCGTTTTATCGTATATCGATATGTGTTCCTTTGCTCTTATTTTGATATACTTCTTTCTGGTTACATATCAATTGATACCCACCGACAACACATCGATATGTGCTCAATACTACCATTTCGATATGTATCACATATCGATATGTGACTTATTCCTCACATATCGTATGGTCACACATACCTCACATTTCGATATATACCACCGATAGAGGTGTCAAACGTGCCGTGCCGTGTTGGCCCGGCCCATTTAATTACGTGCCTAACGTGCCTCGTGTCGTGCCGTGCTTGGCCCATTTATTAATCATGCCGTGCCGTGCCGGCCCAATTAAAATTTGCATAGGCCCGACACAGCCCATTGGCCCATCTTTATCCGTGCCGTGCCGTGCCGTGCCCGTGCCTGTCCATCAAGGTAGGTTGAAAAACAGAACTGAAAAGAAGAGTGAAGACCAATTCATTAACAATTGCATTAGGCTCGAGTTCGACTCGAATCTGAACAATCGGGCTCGAGTTTGGCTCGTTGAAAATTTTAAAAGTTCAGACTCGGCTCGAGCTCGGCTCGATTAGTATTTTTTTCATATTCAAAATGAAAAGACGGACTCGAGTTCGGCTCGTTACGTATTTGTTTAGCAATGTTCTAACATGAAGATTAAAAAAAAAACAAGTAGCCCAATTGTAAGCAATAACCATTATGTAGCATTTTAAAAAAATAGCCAATAACCCTTCTGTAGCATTTTTTTGTACCATTTAAAAAAACAACAAATATCCATTCTGTAGCATTTTTGGTAACATTAAAAAAACAGCAGAACCCTTCTGTATCAGCTTAAATCCCAGAAGGGTAGTTCTATTAACGACCACTCAATTGCTAAATACAGCTCATGTTTTTTCCTTCGGAAACTAACTTCCGAATGAAATAGGTTATTTCGGATTTTAGTTTCCGAAGTGTTCAAAATATTTCGGAAATTAAAATCCGAACAGTTCAAAAAAATGTGAAAAATCATTCGGAAATTAGTTTCCGAAGTGTACAAAAAAAACATGGGCTGTATTTAGCAATTAAGTGGTTGTGAATAGAACTACCCATCCCAGAAACGTGACGACAATATAAGGATTGCAATCGCAAATATACTTACCGTGTTAATATCTCGAATGTGACGAAGATAGCTTCAATCGGTGACGACTACGACGACGACAACTGCAATTAGCGAGAGAGTGGAGATCGTGAGAGAGAGAGAGAGAGATGCACCGCATGAGTACGATTGAAACGAGAGAGAGAGAGAAGGGCGTAGAATGTTAGGGTTTTCAACGAGAGAGAAAGAGACGCATAATGTTAGGCTCTTAGGGAGGGCTTTGTCACTCAAAATGAAGGAAACGGGAGTACGGGTGTATAATGTTAGTCTTAGGCTTTTCTCAATTTGACTTGAAATTAGACTACTGATGATTATAAAAAGATCTTCGTGACCACGCTTCGAAATTAACAAATGTAATTTTAAAGGTCACGGAAAATCAGGTCGTTACAATATTATATTTTTATTTATATTAAAAATTGTATTAAAAATATAGACAAAAAATAGAATACAATATTTATTATACAATATTTATATTAAAAAATTCTAATCGTGTCCGTGCCGTGCTTATGCCGTGCTCGTGCTTGTGTCGTGCCGTGCTCGTGCCTTGCTCGTGCCGTGCCCGTGCCCGTGCCGTATTCGTGCCTTATCGTGCCGTGCCCGTGCTGCAAAATTGCGGCCCGGTCCGGCCCACCAAAAATTACGTGCTCGTGCCGTGCCAGCCCGTGGCGTGCCGTGCCGTGCCCATTTTAAACGTGTCGTGCCCGTACCGTGCCCGTGCCGGTCCGGCCCGTTTGACACCTCTAACCACCGACATTGCACATCAATATATTGCTTTTCCACATATCGATATGTGACCAGTTCATACGAAACCCATAAAATCCAACTACTGTTCATCATCCTCAGCCTCCCTTTTTCTCAAACCTAGGTGACTCCAACTACAAATTGAACTTAACTAACCAAAACGGGACATCTACAAACAAATATACTCATCCTACCACCCTTTTAACTCAATCAAATTCATCGGTTTCATAAAAATTCATACAAACCCATCTTTTTTGAAAACCTTGAAACCAATTACTAGATTCTCAACCAAACCCCATGGAAATCCAAGGATAACTCACAAATCAACCAACCAAAGAAGAAATTAAACTTCCCTTACTCGATTGATTACTCTCTTAAGCTTTATGTTGAGATTCTCGAGCTAAATTTCAACGGCCCCCTTTGATTCACTCCATCTCCCAATCTCTCAGTTCCTCCTCCTCCTCTCTCTAAAAATGTGTTCGGAATTCTCAATGTTGTGAGAATAATTCCACCGATTGAGATTTATCAAATTTAGATACAAACAAAAATCACCGCACCATTCCCACTCAACACATGGAATTTGTTCCTATATCAATTTACATTTGTTCATATTTCGATATTCAATTCTTGTTATACATTTCGATATATCTCCAGACCCATTTTGATATACATCCAATCTTTACACATTTCGATATAGGACCGTCACATACCCATTCCCAGTATCACATATCGATATGTGCCCTTGCGCATATCGATATGTGCCAATTCTCCCTAGCCAAAATCCAGAGAGTTGAACCTTTGCACATATCAATTGCTCCCTTCTCACATATCGATATGTCAATGTTCTAAAAGGCGCTAGGCGGGCAACCAAGAGGGGCCTAGCGCCTAGGGGCCTAGGCGGAGATCTAGGCAGGGAATATCCTGTTATTTATTTATTAAAAAATTAATATTTATTTAATACAACAATGAATAACACATGAAACTTTTCTATAACATAAAATATATAATATTTGTGACTTAATGCTCTGTTTAGTTTGATTTGGTTATCAAATATGTGATATTTCCGCTTAGTCGCGACGGATCACTACCACCTAGCACATATGTGGCATCTAGGCGAACAACTACCACCTAGCGCCTAGGCGGCTCCAGTCGGGGCCTTTTAGAACAGTGCAATATGTGATCACCGCATATCACACATCGATACGTGTTCATTTGACACATTTTGGAATGTGATTCTTTCCCAAACCAAGATACAGTGAACAGAGACCTTACATATCGATACGTAATAATTTCCAGCCATGATACATATTGATATGTACATTCTCTAGGCCAACTTCCTTTACTCATTTTCATGGCTTTAGCACACACGCTAAACCTTATTTTAAGGATTTCTTACCCGGCATCCTTGTCAATTTAAATGGATTATTTTAATCATGATAATCCACATTGTTTCAACTTAAAAACATAAATGAACGTTCAATGAATTAAATTGCAACGAATTTTCTAGGATGGGTATTGCAGTACGGCTCCAATACGCCTTATTTTCTTATGTTTTAGATGCTTAATATGAACAAATGTTTTGTTTCCCTTCTAATTTATGCATCTTATTTTTTTCATTTATCTTTACTGTATTTTCATTTTTGCAACGAAAAATTATTTTGAAGTACAAAAAAGAAAAAAGAAAAAAAAGAAAGGCACTGAGTACGGAAAGTTGAATAAGTAAAGGGGGATATCCGTAAATGAAGAACATGTTTCTCTTCAGAGTTACGCAAAGAAATATTTAAAAAGAAAGAAAGATGGTTAATTACGAATAAAACATAGGAAGAGGAATTCTGCGAACTACCGAATTTGAGCTGAGAATATGAGCTATAGTATAAAGTTTAGGGACATTTGTTTTAAATTTTTAGGGAATAGATCAAACTGTGCCTAAGAGGACAGATAAACGCTAGAGGTTTAACATTATGCAGAGCAGGATAAAGTATTATTGAATTTTTATACATACAATAATTAATTATTATAAAAATTAAGGGCGTACCCCAGCCGTATTTTGGGGATTGTTTTGGATCAATAAACTCAACATTTTTATAAAACGGGTGTACCGTATTTTGAAGCGTGCATTCCAGAACGCAACTCACTAGGCATTGATAATATAACATTTCATTGCAATTTCACTTTTTATCCTTATAGAATCCTTCAGTGCCACAGGATTAGGTTTTTAGTTTGATGCTGACTTGATTAGCCACGGAGAATGTTGCGGAGAGTTTCACTTTGGTGGGTTTAAGCAATCACAACATACAACAAATAATGCAAATGGAAATAATGATTGGGTTCTCCGTGTTTGTAACATTCGAAGGTGCTTGAAGTGGGTAGCTGTCAACTAACATATGAGGTTTGACGCATAGCTTGAAGTCTTGAACAGCCAAAGATGAAGTTTTTAGTGGTACTTAGCCACTTATAGAGATCCTATGGCTTCTACCAAACTTAAGAAAGCGTGCCTGAAGTTCTCTTGGGCTTGGAGGCTTGACTTAACTGGTGGCAGTTCTGAAACACCTTGGCTTTGAAGTTTAGGGGCTTTGAATATATAGATTCTCCTAATGCATATGCCTCAGTGCTCTGCATCAATCAACCCGATATCAAAGATGTGGATCTTGGGCCCTTTTTCCAATCAGCTTATTGGTCCATGACTACCGTTTTTGATAGAGCAGGAGTTTAAGTGTGTAAACTATGGCTTATTGTTGTCCTATTCGAAATAGATATCATGTGTACCTCAATGTTTCTAAAAATCATTTTCCTTTCTTCTGTTTAGCATGCGGTTTCGTTTTGTGATATATTTGCAAAGATGAGCTTATTGAATGAGAACTTGCTGTTTTTAGCACTTTTGGGTGGCAATCTCAATGGTTTTCTTCGTCGCTGCTACACTGTTCACCCTGCTTAAGCTGTGTGGTATTTCTCTATCTTTCTTTATTCCCTATTTTGCGATGGAATGTAGAAGTATTAATGTTCTGCATTTTTTCTTGATGTTTTCCCTTCCATCTTTAGTAAATCAAAGTTGCGAGTTTTTTTCCTCCCAGTTGTTAGATTACATGAACTGATTAAAGAAGTAGACATCTTTTGTTTGATTTGGCTTTGCACTTTTTCTTGCAAACAGAACCTGTGGTTACTTAAAGAAACAGGAAAAGACAAGCTTTATACTCTGGTGAATTAATGATGGTTACTCTAGAATCCTCAATTTGACGTTTGGAAAGTTAGAGCTTTTAAGTTTAAGTACCACAGTAATTTGAGCCACTCGATGTCAGAAAAGATTCATCCTTTTCTGATAGGAGAAAGCGAACCACAAAAAATTGTAGGAATTGGAATAAATACACATGAGATTACGGTGACTGTGGGTGTTCGTGCATGTATTGATGTACATGTACAGTTGGTCATGTATTGATGTACATATACAGTTGGTCATGTATGGGATGGGTTGGCAAACAAAAGATCATAATTTAAATGGGATTAGGGGTGAGCACGTAACTGAGCAACCCGATTGAACCGACAAGCCCCATCCGAACCAAAGGCTGTAAGTCAGTTTAGAATGCCTTAACGGTTGAGAATGGGTTGAGTTTTCAGATTTTTCTTGGTTTTCAGGCAGGTATCGGGTTACGGATGAAGCAAAACCGTCTCACCCGACCTGACAGAAGATGTGGTGTATTGTTGGTTTTCCCTTCCACGTGGTATGCTTCTATCTGTCACTCAGATTACCCTTATTTCTTGGGATAGCATGCTCATCTCTTTGACTTCCATATGCAACTAGCATTTCAATCCTTCTCTCTCCCCTTGCGTATTCACTGATTAAATCAAAAACAAAAAAAAACTAGAAAATTCTCACCAAGCACTCAAGGAGCACGTGGCGCAGTGAACCTCCCATAAACCCTTGATTGCAGATCTGATTCACCACAGAAGCTTCTCCCCCTTCTCACTCCTGTCTTTCCGCTTCCATCGTTGGAACCCCCTTCCTCATCCATGCCTTTGCAGTTTGATTGTATGATTCTTTTGGGGGGTTACACTGCTATACCTCTTCAATTTATGATTTTTGGGTAGAAAGAAAGAGGAAAATTCTGCCCGCGTAATCCGAGCGTACCCGACCGAACCCAAATAATCCTTTTTGTTTCAGTTTCAGACATCACGCTGGTTGAAATCAGCTGCTCATTTCCCAAACCCAAAGTAATCGGTCCGGGTGGAGGGTGGACAGTAAACCGACCCGACACTATAAATGTATATTTATGTAATATCATTAGATTTAATTAGGATTTGATTAAGGACTTCATTAGGATTTGAATTCGATTAGCTTAAATCTAGGGATTTGATTACGGTAAATTTATTTTGGCCTAATTATACACCCTTTGTAATCTCATTATTATTCAAGAAATACAAGTCATATTTCTCTAATATGGTATCAGAGCCATAGGACTCCTTTGCAAATTTTCGAACCTCTGGCGAACCTCGCTGGATCTTCTGCAACAGTCTCTCTCTCTCTCTCTCTTTCTCTCTCTCTCTAGCGAACCCAACAACCTCTCTCTCTCTCCCTCCCCGATATGCACCAGACTCCCCCCCTCTCTCCCCGATCTACAATAGAAACCCCTTTCTCTCTCCCCGATTTGCCCTACCATCCCCAACCAGCGACATCGCAGACTCTCATCGGACCTCGACGACCCTTGCCGGACCTCTGGCGACACCCAAACAGCAACCCCGATCGGCAATCTAGGAGGACCTCGCCATCCAGCCCCGATCTGCCCTAACCAGCCCCGATCTCAGCCTCATTGACCCTCGCCGGACGTCGTCCAGACCTCGCCGGACCTCAGCGACCCTTGTTGGACCTCCGACGTCATCCAAGACAGCAAACACCCCCGATCTGCGCCGATCTGCACCTCTCCGGACCTCGACCATCCTTGCCGGACCTCCAGCCCTCGGCAATCTGTTCCAGCAAACAAATTTCATCTGTCTTGGCTGGTTTGTTTTCTAGTTCATCTCATAAATCTGTGGTTGCTCTTTTACCAGGAGATAAAGCCAATGGTATTACAATTATTCTCAAGGGTCCCAACTACTCCTATTGGGCTCGAGTCATAATTTTTTTGTCACTGGTCAAGGACTGTAGGGACATATAACCGGTATCACCGTTAAACCATCTGATGAAAATGTTAAAGATTATGCAATTGCTTTAGCCACATGGGAGAGAGATGATGCCAAATTTCTGACTTGGTTTCATAACTCTTCAGAACCCAGCCTTGGTATGAACTTCTCAAAGTGCGACACAACAAAAGAAGTATGGGATTATTTAAAGAGTATGTATCTTGAATCTAACTTTGCAAAACAATATGAACTTGAGATGTCTATTCGCAAAGCACTACAAGGTGATAAGTCCATACATGAATTTTACAATGAAATAACCACCTACTGGGATCAATTGGCTCTTATGGAACCCGATGCCTTACAGACCAATGCCACTTATGTGGGGTATCGTGAGAAATAAAGGTTGGTTCAGTTTCTTATGGCACTCTGTGGCCAGTTTGAGTCTCTTCGTGGGGCAATTTTGCACTGCATTCCATTACCATTAGTTGATGGGACTGACCACGAACTCATTGCTAAGGAAACAAGATTTAAAGTAGCAAACAATTCCTCTCCTGCATAATCTATTTGTGCTATTTAACCTGCTCCTTCAACACCTGTCTTGGCCACCCCTGCATCCAACCTCATCCAGATAACGGACAAACCAAAACACCACATTGCTATGGATGAGTGTAGTTATTGTCACGAGAAGGTTCATTGGAAGAATGCATGTCTAAATAAACGCAAGGGACACAATCATTCTCATTCGATTTCCTCCAAGGCTCCACAACAGCATTATCGCTCTCCTTCCGCCATGGCAACTCCAACCTCCAACAATATTCCACCATCTCCCATGTTTGACGAGTATCACCAGTACAAGACATTTATGGCAGCTATCCATGTGAACTCTTTCCAAGCTTCTGCTATGACTACCACACAGTCAGGTTTGCATGTATCTCCTAAATGTATTTTACCCACTACTTGGATCTTTGACTCTGTCTCATCTCATCATATGACTTCTGATTTGTTCCTCCTTAGCCATTATGTTCAACCCACGTCTCCTATTAGTATTGCCACTACAAACGACTCTTCCATGCATGTTAAATATGTTGGATCTATCCTGCCGATTACTTCATCGTTACTATCAATCCATAATGTCTTTTATATCCCTCAGCTGACTTTAAGCCTTCTTTCGATTAGCCAATTATCT